>JAOUQX010073611.1:0-13916 GCA_028566295.1 Liobagrus marginatus | reverse complement strand
TCAGCGTGCTTCAGGTCATGTTTGTCACAGAGGAATAAAGAGACTTTATCTTTCAAGCGCCTTGCATACCGGGTCTTCTATGCACCGCAATCGGAGCGCACAGCTCAACCACAACAGCCGTGAGTGAACACGCTACAGTGATAATCAAGGAATTGCTTTTTGGAATGTGGAAACATGGATTTTAAATAGTGGACAGTGTGGTCAGGAGACACTGGCCTGATGATATCAAGCTATATTGCAGGGGATTAAACCAGCCCAGTTCATCCTATATTTCAGAAATGTCCTCTGGAGTCTTCAGTGAAGTCTGGTTAGAACATCAGTGAACGTTCGGTTGCAGTAAGACTAACATAATGTGTTGTATACCTAGGATTTCTATGCCCATTTCCCCACTATGTATTATCTACAGGTCAGAAACCACTATTGCATTACTTTGAAAAACAACGTGCCAGTTATAGTATACGTTGGGTTTGACACACAGCACAAATCTACAATGGTTCAAAAGCCTTTACTATGAGATGCACTGAGTTCAACCCCAATGGCTTCTGCATCGACCACTGCAACCATGATATATGTAGGGGTATGCGACATGACGATATTTGATCAGAGGGTCCGGGTTCAAGCCCCGCACCAGGCAAGCTGCCATCATTGGGTCCTTGAGCAAGGCCCTTAACCTTACTTGCTCCAGGGGCACCAAACGTTCTGGCTGACCCTGCACTTTAACCCCAGCGTTCAAATACGTAAATTGGGATATGCGGAATAAAAATGTCTCTACAATCCACTTTTTTGGAGCGACCGTTGTATCGTGATACAGTGTAGTTCTACTGCTTCCGCTATACGTGTGCTAGATGGCGGCGTGTTAAAAGGCTCGTATATGCTACATGCGAGTTAAGAGAGATTTAGCAATGCAGTGACGATGAAAAAACAGGAATTGGTATCTAAAAAAAATTCAACATCAATAATATGGAAATGGTTGGGATTTTCCGCAACAGACACAGCGCAAACTACAGATATTTGCAAACGTTGCCATGATAAGATTCGCACGTCGGATGGCAACACAACAAATCTATTTAACTGCCTCAAAATAAAGCACCGAGAAGAATATGCTGACAGCCAACCTTTGAGGGAGCGCCGCCACCCCGCACGACTGTGTCGGGTACAACCAGATGCTACAAGACTAAAAGAAACAACGTTAACGAATTTGAGAAGGGAACTCCGTATGACAGGACAAGTAAGATAAATCACATCTACTTCCGAGATAATAAAAGGTAGTTAGCATTTTGTATTTTATTTCATTTATTTTAAGTTTTTTTGTTAAGTTATTCATAGTGTTCTTTTACCTTTTGAAGCCAGTGAAGCCAATATTTTGGGAGTTATGCTACACTCTCTGAACTTACATTTATCTAGACCAAGTTAACATTTTTATTTTAACATTTTTATTTAACCTTTTTAAAATAAGATTTTCATGCTAGATGCTACCTCAACAATAGAAAGGGAAAAGAAAATGTTGAAACCTAAGAGAGGATCTCCCTAATATGCTATACTTTGACTGTTAAAACTGTCACCAATGTTAGATTTATTTTTTTTAAACAAATATGTTTTGTGTTAAGTATTTGATTGTAACTGAATGCAAGTTTTGTTTAATGTTCTTTCTTACCTTGCACAATTGCACTTGTATCAAATATACACTTGATTCTAATATGCTGGAAATGTCCTTTGACCTGAAGGGTGTTATTTTTTTTCCTCCCCTTTTTGTATTGTTAACTTGTAGGGCTATATATTTTTTTAAATGTTGACATCATTTGGATGGATTTCAACTGGGTAATTAGCAAAATAATCTTTAAAACAAGCAATAAAAAGAATCTTTATAAAATCGTAATTTTTCCTGAAAAATTCGTGATTTATTTTTTCCATATCGCCCACCCCTAGATATATGCCTGGTTATTAGGTCACAGCATCACTGTGCTCTTAATCATGTACAATGCGCTTTAATAAAACTAGTCATTCATGGAATACTTGTCACTTGTTTGAGCAGAAAAATTAGGGTCTGCTCAGCAGTGTCAAATGGCCTTAATCCCAACACTGCATGTCATTTACTACTGCTGCTGAGTTGCAACCAACTCCCAAAATGTATGCGATAACTGCTTTTAAGTAGGCCTTAAGTTTAGAGGATTGAACAGAGCCACCAGAATTATATCTGAATCTGTCACAGTAGGCGACGGGAAATGCACGGAATGCTGTCGGACAGTACGGAAACAGTTTTGGAATAGCCGAACAGTCTCAAAAACTTGAATTCAGTCAAGACTGTTTTCTGTAACTAGCGGGGACTTTCCATAGTAATACTTGGGTGGCAGAAGGGCTAGTTAATGTAGCAAGGGCTACTTAATCCAGTTGCACGCCATTGCACACACAACAGCCATCAATATGCAGATGGGGCACGGAACTACCAAAGCACATCGTAAAGAAAGAGAGGATGGCAGCCGCGAACCAACCGTTATACGAGAGGATGGCAGACGCCAACAAACCGTTATACGATGATCCTTAGCGAAGCTATAATAAAAAAAATACATCCGATTGTTGCACTAGGTTGCGCGTCTTAATGCTAACTAGTATGCTAAACACATTCCTTTCAGAATGGAAGCGGCAAAACTGGAAGGCAAGGACGCGCGTACAAGCGCATACTAGCATTCATACCGACAACATTTACAGCAACTTTATTAGCAGTTTAACAAAATTTAACAATGATGATAATTAATAAATCTGAACCATGATTCTGCACCGAGTATATAGAAAACCGACCCAAATGGAACCGAATTTGAAAAATCCATTCCACACATGCCTAATAGGTGAGGCAGCTGTACCAACTTTGGCATGTTAAACAGCTCTTGCATTTGGCCGGGGTCTGTTGCCAGCTTCATTACATTTAAAGGTTGGATAGGAGATTGCGGGATTGCTAACAATAGCAAGCAGGCTTTGAAAGCCAAAGAACTCCCTGCACCACTTTCCAAAGCCACACCTCCTCCAAAACACATGAACGCGCTCAGGCAGAGCAGAGGCTCAAAGAAATGGCGAGCCAGCTCTCATGTGTAATTCACCGATGAGTAAACAATACAGTACAGAATATTATAGTAAGGAACGTAAGTAACTTGCGTAAAAAAACGCAATTACATGCAGCAGGTTTATAGCAGGGATGACGTAGCTGTCTGCATGAACAGGGTGCACAGAGGCATGTTGACAGGCAGGTAGGACCGTAGTATTTTTGGGTCTTACGCCTTCCACAGATGATATAAATATATTTAGACCACTTGGTGCTATCGAGATGTAAATAGACTTTCAACCAAAATGTTTTTGAACAAAATCTCTCCGTAATCCCGTACCGTGCCTTTAACTCCTACATTTCTATGGAAGTGTAGCAAGTAGCAAAAACTGCTGTTAAATGAGGTCGGAATGGTTCTAGCTTAGCTAAACTAATATGGGAATTTTGTTCTCCTTCCACATGGGTTAATGGTGACACTTTTGGGCAGCTATTGATACTAGTGGGAGAAACGGACATGTAGGAATAACGTGGGTATAGACAGTCATTAAATCCTGATCCTAAAATACAGTGTATGAATGTCTATTCGATACATACCGATACATGTAGCACAGCCCTGTAGAATTTAACCCATTGGGTTTTGTATTTTCATTATAATCTTTATAAAAAAAAATTTTTAGTACTAATTATTTAAATAACAACTATAGTTTGTACAGTGTGTTTGCTTTCATGTCACATTGTCCCACAACCTTACAGTGTTAGCTTACCCTCTCATTTCTTCGATACTGTTATCCTGCCTTTTGTTAGGTTTTCTGCTTGGAAATGTACTGTGAGTTGTACCATGTTCTCTTATTGTTTGCTTTCATTGTTACATACCACAGCTCAGATGTCATTGATTCCTTGGCCAGTTTTCATTATTTTTGGTCATTTAAATTGAGCTACATTTTGTATGCATATCAGCCATACAATATAAATATTAGATATGTTGTCATTTAGATGTTTCATATTGTTTTTAATTTTATTTAAAAAACAACACCACCCCTAGAATGTACAAAATGGTACAGCCCATGCGCCGGTAATTTTCCACTCGCTCCTCTGCGTTCACTAGGGGGAGGGCATAACTGTGCTGTTGACTGTGCTGCATTTTCCTGTGCATGCTTTGATCTCTATATGTCTGTGAATTTTAACAATGGGTTTATGGTAAATTAACATTTCCACAGATGGGCCACATAAATATATTTCTTGTAATGAAAAACTTTAGTACATCTGGTTAAAATTTCTCCATCCATGCCACAGATGACTCCATTTCTGTCTCATTAGAAAGAGATTTTAAAAAACAGAAACAACTCAGTTTAAGGTGAAGACTATGCTACTGTAGTGCCCAGCATGCTGGCTACCTAAAGATGTACAACAATTAATCATACTTGTAGTCTCTCAAATGAACTGTAACTAGGATTAAATTAGCACAAGGCCCATTTTTATGATCATAGCTAAGTCTATGTAATCTTTGTTGCTAAAGATGTACGTTGTCCAAGGTTAAGATCAATGTTTTAAATGTGCCTTGTAGTCAAAACTAATCGAAGTAGACGTTTATAATGTTATGTCTACACAACACTAGTTTCACAGATGAAGGTTTACTGAATCCGAGTCAGAAAAAAGGGCACTAAAATATATTAACGGTTAAAAAGTCTTGGTGTTACTGAATGATAGTACGTCGATGCCGGTTATTCATGACCTATGAATATTGCCTCTGTACACATTGAGACCAACAAATTAAAAGTACCGGTTTCCATAATAGTGCGTTCTTTTCCGTAAAATACATATGCTTTTATATACACCATAAACCGTATAAAGGGATAAATTAATCACGGCATGTAAATCATTGTTATGTAAAGGGATTACGTTTGGGGTAAACGTGTGTAAATTGACATTCAGAGTTTATTAAAGACAGAGCACACAAGACACTCAAAAGAGCTGGTGGCCATTTTGTGCTACTGCAGAAGATTGTGGAATAAAATGTCTGCCTGTGAAGAGGGGAACTTCTCTTGGCAACCTAATTTATGTGAAGGGTTCTATTGAGAAAATTTCGCAGAAGGTTTCACAGTAAAGCCGTGCTGTTGTTTACGTCTCGGAATAAAATGACAGATTGCTCCCAGTACTGTTTCTTAAGTAAACCTTTTTTTTGGACTTTAGAGGTTCTCTAGTTCTCCAGGACTAATACATGTCTTATGACTTTTGTCGTGGACCACATTAAGTGTAGTATATTTACTAGGACGTTTTCATAGAAATTGCAAAAGGCAATTTCTTCTTTGCTAATAATCGTAGGGAGCTTTGGGCCAAGTGGACAACAATTCTCAAAACATATTTCCACTGCAATGTATTCCTGGTGGGTAAGAAATGACAGTGTGGTGGTGCTTGTGAGGTTGGAAAACAGAGGAGTGGGTACCATGTCAAAGTATGACAGCAGACACACATTACACGTTAATCCTTCTTTTAGACTAGCAAATAATATGTTATCACTCAGTTTTTATGTTGTGTGCACGAAATGTCAGTTTTTCAATTAAAACAGTCATAGGCGATATGTGTACATAGTTTGCTGTATAGGGATCACTGTGTTTAGTATGCACGAGTATGTTAAAAATATTGACCCTTTTGTTATGTATTTCTATGTTTGTGCTTAATCAAAAAGTCATGACAATTGGAGAATTGGGTACATGTTGTACAGTCTATTTTATAGGCTTGGTCTGAGGAATATAGTTGATAGTCTCATTATCTTAACGGGATTGAGTTACTGACACACATCAACCATTCCGAAGCAGTGACGGGTGGATTGAACGGTTGAATGGGAGCACCTATGAAAGGGTGGGTATCAAACGTTTCTGAAAGTTCATGTGTTGAAAGCAGGAAAAATGGGCAACTGTTAAGCTTTGAGTGACAAATTGTGATGGGTAGAAAACAGCATCAAGCTCAGAGCATCAGCAAGTTTTGTGGGGTGCTCCTGTTGGTCAGTTTATAGTACCTACCAAAGCTGACCCCAAGAATGAACAACCTGTGAACTGATGAGACTTATTGGTGCACAAAACTCATTGACTCGCGTGGAAAGAGAAGGATAGCGTGTCAGGTCTATTTCCAAAAAAGAGCTATGGTAGCACAAACTGCTGTGAATCTTCATGCAGGCTATGATAAAAGGGTGCCGGAACACACAATGCACTGCAGTTGCTGCATGTGGGGGTGTGTAGCCACTTATCTGTGCCCATGCTGACCCATGTCTACCACCTGATGTGCTAAGCTTATACGGGCATGTGAACGCCAGAACTGGACCAATGAGCAATGGAAGAAGGTGGCCGGCGTCATCATTAAACCAAGTTTACTTCGAGAAGAGATGGAACCATGATGCACTATGGGTAGATGACAAGCTAGCAGAAGCAGTATGACGCTATGCGCATTGTTCTGCTAGTTTCTGGCATTTCGTGTAGCTGCTACCCTGACATGTATTGCCTCCTCAATCATTGTTGCAGACGGTTGATTCTCCATCATGGCAACCGTATTTTTTAATGGAAGTTGCTTTTGGAAGAGAAAGGATAATGCATCCTCCAGCATTAGGAATGGTTCGAGAGATGCAAGATATAGTTCGAAGTGCTGTCTCGGCATCCAGCTTTTACAGATTTAAATCCGATTAAGCATCTGTGGGATGTGATTGACATCCCAAGTCTGATCAATAGAAGACTAATTTCACAATATAGAGGACCTGCTACTAATGTCTCAGTGCCGGATACCACACACCATCAGAGGTTTTGTGGAGCCCATCCCACGACAGGCCAGAGGGCCTCGGCGCCGGATACCACATACCATCAAAAGTCTTGTGGAGCGCCCTCGACAGGCCATTATTTGGTGGCATAAGTGGAACATACACAATACTTCGAAGGCCATTTAACCGGCAGATGTTAAATAATGTTGCCATAGTACATTTGCAGTAATTATAATTCAATATAATAAGTAATGTTTGTATAAATGACAGAGATTGATTTGTCTTTCTAGTCTGAAGAGTAAGCCTTGTCTATATTTTATTTATGAAATTTGGCAAATACTTGGTACTAGGCAAACAAAATATTAGGCAAATTCTGTTTTTTCCAGGCTTGCCCAAACATTTATTTTAGAAAAGGAGTTCATTGAGTTCTCTTCTCCCAATGGAAATAAAAATTTCACCAAAATGGAATTTTGGTTGGGACATGCGTTACCTGAGGTTATTTGTATTGCTCATGTTATCGAAGGTAATGACTGAATAAATTCCAGGCAGGTAGATACATTCCATAGAAATGACTGACATGACCGGACTAAAATCCCAGAAATAGGAATAATTACATAACCCAATATACAACTAGTTCTCTCCCAACAGGGATTTTCCTCACTGTGTGTTCATAACAATGTTAAATTACAACAATATCTAAAAGTCATTGTGTCACTGTTGCAGACTTAGAATTATTCTGTTGCTTGGTTGCTGGGTAACAGCTTGTTGCGTCAGTACTAAAGGTAGGGTTGTCACTGTTTCTAGCAGAACGTGGTACATTCCAGTACAGCGACACATCCCCCACTCCCCGACATTTTCTCTCACTAAATTGTCAGGATCATGCTAAGCTAGAAGGATTCGTTTTCAAGATGAATTGAGCCCACATTTTTCTTCACCGCTGTTACTAGGAAACTATATCATTAATATTTAACATAGGGAAAAAAAACCCTGCTGTTTATTAGGGCAATGTAATCATAGCTCTTGCCCGAATGTTGCGACAACAGGTTTACCATGTTAGTCATCGAACACTTAAACAACACAATAAAAAGAGCTGAGAAAATAGAAAATTACAAATCATTATTCGATCTGTATAGTAATTTAGAAAATTTCATGTTCATTAAGCTCATTGCTTAACATGACATTCTATTCATCCTATATGGGGCATTAAAGTGATGTAGTCCGTATTAGTCTGTACTTTTTCACTCCGTTTTTCTATCTGTCCAGATAGTGGTTGACTAATTCATACGCCTGAAACACATCCTTTTCCATATAAACTATAGTTAGGAGCATTTGCTGGTTTGAAGTTTCTATACTTTTGAAAGCCTGTTGAAGAAAATCCCAGAGTGTCCTGGAGGAAGTTAACTGAATAAATAGCCTTGGAAATGAAGGCCAGCCACAGTTTGTATAGTCAAGTTCTATTTCACTGTGTAGAAATAATACATGGCATAAATACCTAATGTTTATACACCTAATAATATATAATTATGGTACCATAATGTATGGTGCATGGTACATTCCATAATATATGGTACATGGTGCATTCCAAACACCCTTACTTACAGCCCCCACCTTTTTACAACTTGGGGTTCTTCAAAAAAGGTCTCTATTAATCACTTTTATCAAAGGTCATATATGCTATCTGGCTGAGTTTGTAGACATTTACCAACACACTCACATGCTGTCTTCGTCAACCGGCTAACAAAAACCTGGAAGCACACAGTTGTATAGAATGACGTTGCACGTTGTAAAATTACATTACTTCAAACGAGGATTCCCAAACACTGTTCCGGCACGATAATGCCCCTGTGCACAAAGCATGCTCCAGAATTACTCGGTTTGCCAAGATTGAGGTCAACGAATTCAAGGGTGCTTTTAAAGAGCCCTTACCTCAACCCTACTGAACATCTTTGGGATAAATTGGAACACATCCAAACATTAGTGTGTGAGCCCACAAATTGGGACACTTAATCTGAAATGTTCAAATCATTAATTCAATGGTGATATATACAACATATAAATTGCCTGGCTTAATGTCTAGTCTGTAGAGATGAATCTACTGAAAACCTGGCAAATGAACCAGCATGCTAATGTTCCTAGTTTTTTTTAATAAAATTACAATAATGCTTGGTTGTTATGGGACATTTTTGCTAAATAGCTCTCAGAATTTTAGGTTATAGTAGATAAAGTATTTTACCAAACTCTTACAAATATCCAAAGTTGCCAAACAAAACATTGTAAATTGGCACGTGCTTCCATCTTTTTTTGTTGTTGTTGCTAAATATGGATATGAAACAGTGTGTTAAATAAGCCAGAATTAAAACCTCAACATTTTAGCCATTTTTCTTCTACAGAGTGTAACGGTTGAGCAAGTGCTAATGGTTCAGATTTTCCCCACCTCATGTTACTGAACTGCTGCATGCATGGCTTTGTGGAACAGATCCTCTCTCCTCGTGCCAATCTGGTGGCCATTTTGAGTTACTGCACGAAATCGTTGCGCGAAATGTCTGCTGGGGGGAGGGGAACTTCTCTTAATTATTCAGGAAAAGAAATTGGTAAAATAGCTATGCGATTCAGGAAGTCCACATGTTACTATCAAGCAATCTAGTTTTTTGTTCTCTCTCAATCACGGGCCTAATAATTAATCAAGATTTGTGTTAGTTTTGACACATTTTCATAGGAAAAAAATACCTTAATAAATGTGAGCACCTGGAATCTCTTTGCACCATGTGACTTAAAAGCTGGACGTCATCGCGCTTTATAAATGTAAAAAAAAAAAAAAAATTTGTTTGAATGTGTAAAGAAAGAAATCAGTTCACTTAATAGTTCCTGTGTCTTTAACAAGTTCGAGTACTAATACAGCACTAATATTTGTAATTTTTTCCCCCCCACAGGGAATTACACACTGTCGTCATCTTTTTTTCTTGACCAGCACTAGCAATTCCTGAACCAAATCAACTTGTAAGTCTTATTTTTTATTGTCACAATTCTGTTCTTTCTTACGCTTTGCACTGCTCACACACCTCATACAAACTACTACATTTAAACAATGCGTCACATTTATCCCTTTGGAACGCACAAACAGTGTTTCGCACTTGTTTCAACCAGACACTTTCACAAGTGATATGCGTCATGTGATATTCACATCATGATAGATAAACAATGTACGACTTTTCAGTTGCGACGCTGGAACGCAAAACCTGTAGTCTATAATAAAACAACTTTAGTAGTAGTCTGAGGATGACATTAGGCAGAACAATAGCTTGCTTATGATCATCATGTTAGGGACTCTCATTAGGCGCACATACATTAAAGAAACTCAGATATATGACTGCAATAGAGAAGGATGAAAAAAACACTGATGGGTTCAGCCTGATCCAGTTTCTCCTCCACATGGGTGATGGTTTGCCTTTGAAAACACACTGTAAGGTAAATAACCAGTTTGCCTTTTAAACCATGAACCATAACCGCTATTTTGTAACTAATCATGCTGATGCTGAGCAATTTCAAAATCTTAAATATACGGCAGAAAAAAAAAAAAGGCTGAATTTAGTTGGTGGTTAGCCGGTGGTTAGCCGGTGGCAGACTGGTTAGAACTCCTGCCTCACAGCAAGAATGTCATGGGTTTGATTCCCGACCAGGGTTTTTCTGTGTGGAGTTTTGCATGTTCTCCCGTGTTTGTGCTGGTTTCCCCCCGGGTACTCTGGTTTCCTCCCACCTCCAAACACATGCGATTGGGCACGGGTGAATCGGCTACTCTAAATTGCCCATAGGATTGAATGTGTTTGTGAATGGTTGTCGGTCTCCGAAGTGTTAGTCCTGCAATTAACTGGCGATTGTACAGCGTGTACCCCGCGTCACGCCCTACGTTAGCTGGGATAGACTCCAGCGCCCCACGACCCTGAACAGGATAAGCGCAAGACAAAGAATAAAGAGCCTGTAAAAGTTTGCCAGTTTTCTAGCTCGTTCTTCCCTTGCCCCGTAAACACAACATTGTGGAATCAGATGGTGAAAAACCTCTTAAACTGACAAGTGTTCTCCCTCAATTCAATTGACCCAACCTTCTCTTGTTTGAAAATGAGGTTATGGATTATACCATAAGAGCAAAATCATGAACCGACTCCGATTTATTAAACCAAAAGTGAGATTTCACTTAAAAAATACTTGATTTTAGGGATTGGTAACCATTAATGGACATCGGATAAACCTCATGTGTAAAAATCGGAGCATTTGGGAATTCTTGCCACTTCTTGCTTCCTTGTCCTCGTTCACATCCACTAAGAAAATGTCCTGACTCGTGGCCAAGTTGGTGGCCATTTTGTGTTACTGCACTGTCAGGCCGATCTGATGAAATGGTCGTTCGTATGTGGGAGGGACTTTTAAAGGAACCTTGTCCTGAATGTGCCACATGGTAGAAAAACTAATGCTGCAGCTTTTATCAAGTGCTTCGGTGTGCTGTGCTTCACAAGTTGATGTGTTCTGCTTCTTTGTCCACTTTTGAATTTATTGTATCAAAAACCAAACAAGACCTTTAATTGCGAGGCGGTACTAAAGAGTTCATGTTTAAATTAAGTAGTTTACTTCACTTAGACGTTTATAATTACTCACCCTCTAATTACGGATAATCTGTCAAAAAGGATTTTCTCTCGTTCTCCTATTCCAGGGTGCATTTTTGAAATTTGCCCTTTTACAAAATCTTCAGCGAGTTAGGAATAGGAAGATAACAAGCAAAGGGCATTTGTTGGGGGAGGGTTTTGTTTTTAGTAGAACGAGTCTCAGCTGGATCAAACTGGTTTCAGCTGCGTGTGTCTGATTGGTCAGAATGCTTGATATCCTTCTTCCAACACCACTGTTTGCTGAGGTACTTGTATACTATTGCTTCTGTAGATGTCTTACTCTTTTACAATGCATTTAAAAATAAAAATCTCCCTGCCTTATTACGGTTTAGTGCTACACGAAAGTGCTAAGGTAGCTGACTTGTACACTGTATCATAGAGGATTTTTATTTTTCGTGTCTTATATTTCTTGCTTTGTGACATCCGCAACAGACTGCAAGCAGAATTAATTCTCAACGTCTCAATCCCAGTGTTTGTGTACACAGTTCTGTGAACTAGGAGATGGAAAATTGATAACATGTCATTTCAAACATGACACTTGAGGTGATAAGGCGATATTGGACATGTGATAATATTACATTTTAATTATAGATAAATGAAGCGCATTCAAATACACCCCTCTGTACTGGTAACATTTGGTATAACCCTGTATAGCCTTCTGAGTTACTCTTCTATACGCACCTTGGCTGATAGTGTCCTTGTGAATGCCATTCATTGTTACTAATTTTACATTAGAAAATACCTAGGTCTGTCTATACACGATGCCCATAGTTAAATCTATTCATAAAAAATTATAGAAATGTATTAATCAAGTCTGGTTTGGCTTTGTTCCACCGAATGCTAAAGTACACATGCACACGTTCCGTTTGGTTCGGAACCCCTGCCCAAGAGCTCAGGTGACTCAGCAGATTACAGACTGTTTTTAACATTTTTAACAGCTTAAACAATAGCTTTCCCAGGACCTTTTTAAACAATCTCTCCCTTTATTTAATTGTGGATGCCTTTTAACTTGTCAAAGGCACATATTTGTGCAATCAAATGCGTGTCTGATCCGGCCATACTTTAATCTGTTCGCTATACTGCACACAGATCAGCTCACTATTACATTCCAGCACTTAACGTCTAATGTTTTTGGTCCTTTTTTAATGGTCCCTGCAATATATATACAGTGTGTGGCATTTACAAAATGGCAGCATCTACAACAGCATGTTTGATGCCTGTCTGGAAAAGAACTGTTTTTTGCTGTTCAGACGTCTGGATCTAAATGTGTTGCACATGTATCTTGGGTGCATATGTACGCGCTGATTTTTGCACGCATAAGCCCTATCTGATAATCAAGACTCATGAAATATAGTATAAAACGTATATAAGAAGTGGGATAACGCTGATTCCATTGGGGCAGACGTGTGTCTTGAAGGAATTTGGCATCATCTCATATTGTAAATGGTGACGGTGGCGCAACGGTGTAAGACTCTGGGTCAGTGATCAGAGGGTCAGGGGTTCAAGCCTTGCACCATACAAGCTACCATCACTGGGTCCTTGAGCAAGGCCCTTAACCTCACTTGTTCCAGGGGCGCCGTTTGTTCTGGCTGACCCTGCGCTCTGACGCCAGTGTATTCGTATGCTGGGATATGCGGAATAAAAACATTTCACTGCATGTATGTGTATGTGATCAATACGATCTGAAAATGAAATGTCAGTAATCATTCAGATCTTCAATTATTATATTATATTGAAATAGTAATATGAAATAAAATAAACTTGTTTTCTGTGCAAGATTTTGATCAATAGTAAATTTGTATTCGCAATATTGCTCAATTTGTTTAGCCGCTCCATGTTGTTTACAAGGGGTTCTTCCGCCTCTGCTATTTTGAAAGACAAAAGCGTTCTTGGCATTGGGGCTAAATATTGCAGGGTAACAAATGTCCGTTCAATGGCATATAAAGGTGTAGAATCAAACTTGTTGTGGAAAGTGTTATAAGGGTTTTTAATATAACCACTGAACAGAGCCAGGCTTATTCGATCTTGATTTATCTACACGTTAATATGTAAGACAGCATTCTGAAATATGTCACAATACTGAATATAGAAGTTTTGCATTTGCATGCTACATATGCACGTTTTGCACTAATCAGAGAAAAAACAAGCCTTGTTTGCCTCTACTACCTGCCAGCTCTTAGTGGTATTCATGTGGTATTCATACCTCGCAAATCTTCTTTGAAAAGAATTTAGTAGAAATTGTTTAGTCAAGTTTGCCTACCTGGTGATAATCAGCATTCCTATTTACTGTGTATGTGAAAGTGTTGGAAGTGGTTTATATGCTACCTGCTTTGGTAGTTTGTACTGCTCAAGTTATTAAACAGAGGGCTTTGCCTGGCTCCCCCTTGTGTTAGGTCATAGTTTGACATCCGTTCCCCCCTTTACTTTGTGAAAATGGTACGGTCTGGGACTAGCAGTAATTTTCCATCCTGTTTGCTCACTGCTG
>JAOUQX010073571.1:0-13921 GCA_028566295.1 Liobagrus marginatus | reverse complement strand
TAAATTGTCCATAGGAGTGAATGTGTGTGTGAATGGTTGTCTGTCTCTAAGTGTTAGCCCTGTGATTAACTGCCGATCGTCCAGAGTGTGCCTCGCTTCACACCCTAAGGTAGGTGGGATAGACTCCAGCGCCCTTACGACCCTGAAATGGTTAAATGCTGGATAATGAATGAATCAATGAAATTATTTGCTTGCTTTACAAAGGTTAGGCATGCTTGTTGTGTCATTAATTCTCTTGAGGTATTATGACCTGCAAGCAAAGTAGCAACTCTAAATGATCCAGAAGTAAGCTTTAAACAATGCACATGCACACGCGTTAATGACCCTGCAGCTAAAAGTGAAGGAACTGTAAATGTAGATCGTACAAATCCCAGGAGCAAGATGAGTGTCAGAACTGTCCAAGTCAATCATTCGTCAAACTCACTCCATCTGCAGCTCTTCTGCCCGGGAACAGTGCCCACTCTGACATCTCTCTTACAACTCTCACACTCACATAGACCCAGAGGAGTGTTCTTTTGCAGGCCCATTATTATTTATGACTGCTAAAATGGAGGCTGGCTGTGTGGCTTCATTTCAGCTATGAATTATTCCGAAAAATCATGAAAATGACTGTGGAATCCTCTCAGAGATCCTTTTTTAGTTTCAGCAAACCAGCATTATCAGGAGTACAATACTAACATTTATTGAACAGAATAAAAATCCACTTACAAATTATGTCAAGTTAGCTCATAGTCAAGCTAGCAAAGGATTATCAGAAAATATTGGAAAACAAAGAGAAAAAATACAATAAGAAAATAAGTTGATCAAATTATCTAAAAAAAAACAACAACATTAATTTACTGAGTTTTAGCATTTAGTGAAAGTGCTAATATTTCCTGAATTTATCAAAATTACAGAGCACTGATCTCAACTGGATGAACTGGAACGCCGAATGCACCCCAGACCTTCTCGCTCATCGTTAGTGCCACTAAATAGGTTTATCACATTTCCACAGCCACGCTACAAAATCTAGTATTAACCCTTACCAGAAGTGTGGAGGTTATTATAAGAGTAAAATTAAAAACAAATTTGAAAAAGGATGTTAAAAAAAAAACCACAATTGATGTGATAGCGAGGTGTTCCAATGCTTTTGTCCCCATAGTGTAGGTTTCAAAGCAATAACAACTTTTCTGCAATTGACAGAAATAGAAATCTAAAAATATTTCATCAGATTTACTTCAGTTTTGTTTTGTTTCCCAACAGATCAGACATGGACAGGACATGCATCCTGAATTTACTATAAAGCTTGGGCACAGTGTTTGTGTAGGTCAAAATGAGCTCCTTTAAATGGCATTTTATTATAAAATTGTAATGAATTTTAGACCATTTGTTTTGTTCTTTATCAATAACAGTAGAAAGCAAGCGTTCACCTACAGCAAGAACTATGCAGCTATTATTATTTTTAAACTAATTATATTCTAACATATACTACATTGAAATATAAAATATAATCTCTTGTACAGTATTTTAAAAATATATCGTTATATTTTTTAGACAACCCCACAAAAAACCTCATATGGGCTTCATTTGTTAAAAAAACAAAAAAAAAAAGGTGGTACAAACACTGTTTTTGTTTTGGAGTTTATAAAGCACAGTTTAAGACAAGTTCAACCTAATTTGTTAATTGAGATTATGGATAAAATCATCTGATAAATAAACATATGTAAATATAAAGCCAGTTAGTGCAAACTGTCCTTCGTCTTATAATCTTTCAAATGGTCTCTTTGTTCTCCGATCTGGATTGCCAGGTTCTGTACATACTGTTTACAAAAATCTGGCAACCATACCCCTAAGCTTCAGTTAGCCATTCTTAAAGCTCAGCTTAAAGTAAAAACCTTTATTTTGCTTTATCTTGCTGGATCTTAATGCACACACCTTGTCTGAAGCCAAACACTTGACTATTTCATTAAGACACTACCAGTTTAATTCGAATAATGTGTTGGTTTTCAGTTACACTGCTGTTTTTGGTCAGGTACCTAAGGTTAGCAGTAAGTACTACAAACATTTATTAAAATGACTGGAACTCTCTTTCTCTGTCTCTGCTTCACACACTTACAGTACACACACCCAAAGGACCCAGAGGAGTGTTCTGCTTCAGAGCCTCCACACTGCTGCTTCTGCAAACCCATTATTATTAATCAATGCTAAAACGGACCCCGACAGCACAGCTACTTTTCTCAGCTCTGCAGTACAATTCTACTACATCTCAACCCTCCTCAGCACAAACAACAAAAAAGGAATCAGGATTACAGTAGTACATGTTGTACTGCACTGGGAAATCATTTTCCTCTGTTGTAGAAGGGTATACGAAGGCTCCAGAGAGGGTTGGAAAGCATAAGATAGGGATTATGGAAGAACAAAACCACATCAAACGTGTCTTATTTTCTGCTCACAATTTAGTGGCCGTTCACATATTGTGCCTAAAATACGTGGAAAGCGCGGCCGTGTCCGCTTCCTTAACATCATACATTTGCCCTAGCAAGGACCCTTATATAAGGTTACCTAGGTAACTTGTTTAACGTGCAACGGCTATCACAGCCGGTACAATAGTACGTAAACATTAACGTTAAAAACAGTGTCAAAAAGCTCGCGATAACCTTCAACCGCGATGATCAGCTGTTCCTCTATGTTGTTTGCTTTTTCAATGGTGTTATGAAAAGGGTTCAGCTGATTGGATGGGTCTTGTCACATGACCTGCGGTGCGCTTGCGGCATTCTCAAAAGTTTTCAACTCGTCACGCTATAGGCGCGCCTGGAAAAAAGAGCGCGATATGTGAACGGCCCTTAAAGGAGTTTGTTTTTTTTTCCACATGATATGAGGAAATTTTTTTTTTTCCACAAGGCCACATGATATGAGGAAATGTGGCTGGGCCTGATTTCCTTCTAGCACAGACTATAAAATCATACAGCCTGTGGTGTCAGCTGAAATATTTTGTGTGCACTTGGGTTAATTTTTTTTAAAGTTCACCTTCTTAACGCATTATCAGCAGTGATGAAGAAGTCACATATTAAACTCAATTAAAAGCGGAGTCCACAGTTCTGATTATCTGAGTTTTTATAGCAATAGCAAGTGTAGGGAGCTTAAGACTTATTAAGAGACCACTTAATAAAAAGCTTAACCCTGATGCTAGTATAATAGTAGTCTCAGCTTTAGACATTACATCACACCCACAAACTTTTGACTGAAAGCATGACACAGAAAACTGGAAACACTTTAGGATTTTGAAAGTCACTCTGATTGGTTGGATTCTACTGTATATCTTGGAGATGATATACTACTCTAAATTGTCCATAGGAGGTAATGTGTGAATGGTTGTCAGTCTCTAAGTGTTAGCCCTGCGATTAACTGCCACTTGTCCAGGGTGTACCTAAGCCACGCCCTAAGTTAGATTTTAATAGCTCACACTCAAACTCGGAAATCAGTCATGCACCGTCACTTATTGCTGCTTTATAATATTTACATTACAACCCAACTTTAAATATTATACTGTGTGCTTTAAAAAAAAGTAACTTTATAACATCATCTACTGTTCCACTATTCAATGCTGCTACTGTTTACACTAGTCACTTTACTGTGCTAAAAATGCTGCTAGTATAACTTAAATGCTGCTATAATTATTTAGTACATTGCCATATGTTGCACAACCATCGGCGCTATGTTCTATGTTGTATGTATCTGCCCCGTAACATATTGTAGGTACTGTTTGTCAGCACTTGTTGCACTTTGTGTTGTACGTAGCTCTTTGTTGTCCTGTCGTGTGTTATGTGACTGTGTGTTGTTCTTTTTAGTGTGACTCTGTGTTATGTGTAGCATCAGGGTCCTGGAGAAACGTTGTTTCGTCCCACTGTGTATTGCAACAGCTGTATATGATGTTACGACAATAAAGCTTCTTGAACTTGAAAGGATGCCAGTATTTCTGGAATTCTGAATGATGCATTATGGTAATTGTTACATTTTTCTGACTCAGTCATGTTGACTGTTGCTTACAGTTATGAGAGGCGAAAAAAATCTAGATAGACAAAAATTATTGGTGGGTTCCTTCACTAATCTCATTACAGCAGGACCAGCAATTATGACATAATCTACTTTTCTCTCTTGCAGCAGAGAAAGCAGCAAGACAAACATCCTCAGTAATGACTGTATTCTGCTAGGCACAACCAAGAGTAGTTGTAGCTGTTAGAAATGGAAGAGTAAGAGATGCATAACACTTTTTGTTACTTAGCAAAATTTGCTCGGCACTATGCATGTATTGTAGCACTGCACAGCAATCCCTATAGAATACAGTACGTGTTGATTCTGATACACTTCCTGCATTTTATCCCTTTAATCAGGTAGAAAGTTTGAGGCTGACGTGCTTCGGAGAAAAACATGCACACATAAAAAATGTGCTTCCTCAATCTTTCAAATAATGGATGAAAGAGGCAGAAAATGAGGGTCATTCCTCCTGCAGCCCTGCCGGCTAGAACCTCTGAAGTCAGGGTTAAAATGGGACATTGATTGGTTTGGCTTTCTGTCTCAGCTCTCAGAAAACCACCTAGCAACAGCTCCAAAAGCATCAGCGAATAGAATTCAGCAAGAAGTGTGCGTGCGTCCGTGCGTATGTGCGTGTTTGAGTCTGGTTGATTATTAGGAGGCAGATTTATTAAGTAAGATCTAAGCGATTAAACTAAACATCTTAGTACTGTGATTTTAAAAAGTGTGTATACGGTAGCGTTGCACTTTGAGAAGCAATGATTTCATCTGAGTTACCAGTACATCCAAGGTGTTGGTGTCCATTTCAAGAATTTATGGACAGATTAATTAATTTATTTACTTATTTATTCACTTACCAGTTAAGAATGGAGCTGGAAATTGTTCTTTTAGCCTGTGTATGGATGTTAATTGAAGTGCATTTTAGTATTTAATCAACATTTAACTGCACATATAAAACTACTGAAAAATAGCGATATTTGTCCTATGGAAAAGATTCCATATAGAAAACATTTATTCATTATCTAGCGTTTATCCTGTTCAAGGTCACGAGGGAGCTGGAGTCTATCCCAGCTAACTTAGGTTTTGAGGCGGGATACACCCTGGACAATCGCAGGGCTAACACTTAGAGACAGACGACCATTCACACTAACATTCACTCCTATGGACAATTTAGAGTATCAAATTCAACTATGCCCGATCACATGTGTTTGGAGGTCGAAGGAAAACGAGGAGGGGGAAAACCCACACAAGCACAGGGAGAACATGCAAGCTCCACACAGAAAACCCATGACTTTCTTCCTGTGAGGCAGGAGTGCTAACCACTCTGCACCGGACCACGTCATGCATGCTTGTTGAACATTCCATTCCAGTCTGTGCTACGCTACCAGCTATAACAGCATCAGCGCTTCGGCTAAGAATTTACACTAGATACCAGAACATTGCTGTGGGGAACATTGCTCTTTCAACCACAAGAGCATTAGTGAACATAGCTATTGATGTTCGATGAGGCGGCCTGGCATGCAGCCAGTGTTCCAGTTTGTCCTAAAGTTGTTTAATGGGATTTAGGTGCAGGGAACAGCAATTCTTCTACATTAACTATCTTGTTATGGACCTCACTTGGTGTGCTTTGTGCATGGGGTATTATCAGGAGCCTAATTGATAATTGTGATAATTTTTTTAATGCAGTCATCTTTTTAATATCGTGCTTTTTATATTTCAACCTTGAAAGATATTGCTAACTTGACACAAAAACAGATAAGTACATTGCTGTCAGACATTTTAATAATAATAATAATAATAATAAATATAGCTGCAAGTAGCAATTAACGGGGTCAAGACAAATTTAGGTACACTAATTGATCATGCATATACAAAAGATGTTCAGTAGGAAACTCTAGAGGTTGTTCGGCTGAAGAAATAGCCAGTTCGTAATTCCCGCGCACCTCATATACAATATATTTATGCGTTATACCCCTAAATAGTGTTTGTGGCTGACAAACACCCATATTTAAGATTTGATTCGGTTCGTGACCAGGAGATGGCAATAAAGGGCTACTAGAAGTGAAAAGAAACGACAGAGAATAAACGGCTTTATCCAAAATCCTGTATTAGTGTACTACCTAGGCTGCCTAAGTTTCAGGTAGAGTATACTTTGCATATCCTATGTAGTGCATTTGGTCAAGAAATCGAGTACTATTTAAGGGCATTCAACATTTTTACAGAAAACTTTCAGAAGTAATGAAGGTAAGGACATTTATTTCTGCTTGTTTATAAAATAACTATTAGCATGTGACGTATGCGCTGAAGCTTAATCCATAACTTATACTTGTTAAATACACATTATAACTAAACGGAATAACTTGTTAATTTTATCCTACTGTCTTCCTGGTTATTTTTTAACATTTATAGTGCGTTGTAGACAAAATGCATACTTTGTTTATACACTGAAACGCTGCTGTGTGTGCCACATCACCATTAAAATCTACTATGCTGTCGCAGCATCACCACGGCAACTTAGTGCTGGATTAAGTTGCCGTGGTGACTCTGCGACGGCATAGTGGAGTTTAATAGTGACGTGGTTTTATTTCAATATCCCCAATCTTTTATATTAAATAACTTTTGACTCGTTGGTCCTCGAAACCTCAAAGTTGGTATAATATCATATACTATTGTGTTCTCTTGGCATGCCAAAATTTACAACTTTTTGCTCAGAAATATTTGGGGTTCTCATTAACTCTCATTTGAGAGGAAAAATGAACATGAAGTTATTTACAGAACGAATCCAATAGGGGTCTCGCACCGAATAATAATAATTGAAAGAAATGCAGCCATATATAAATTAAATCATCAGCATTTCAGTTTTTTTAAAGGTGTTATTGAGATGTGAGAGAACAGAGACCTTGATATGGCTAATGGTTATGATATGAGTTAGTGTTAAAGTAATGTGACAGTTAATGATCATTTTCTATTGTAAAGATTGTAAATCTCCTAGTTTCTAGGATTCTAGAATATCCTCTATCATTCAGTTGTTTTTCCATAAGCTGATTTGGTTATGAATATTTATTTAGGAAGTGTAGATTTTAGCCTAATTAAAATGGCATTTCAATCACTTTTAACACTATTTCATACATCACTTGTGTGCTGAGATAGTGTAGACGCAAAAGAAAATCGTATTTCAGTCAAAGAAAGTAAAGAAAGTTTGTAGTTATATACAAATGTATATAGAGGGAAATGTTCCCATTTCACCATTATTTCTTTTCAGGTTGCTGCATAAACCTCCACCTGTTTCTTCTTCTAAGCCACTAGTTAATTCTGTGCCGTTCCTAAGCTCCGCCCCCTCTCTGCAGTTTGTCTTTTTCTCTGAGGATGATGTCAGGGTTCTGCAGTCCAGCCATCTCATACAACATAATCAGGAGAATGACACGCCCACAAAGAAGGATAAAGTCCTATACAGGATCTTATGATGAATTAGAGCGCATCATTGCATTACTCCTTCTTCCTCTTGCTCAAACTCATTCACTTTCCTACTCTTCTCAAACAGTGTCGGAAACACAAGAGCACTATCGATCATTAATTCAATGCAACGCTGTAAAGTGCTCAAATGGGTTTTTATTACGTTCTGGCAAAGTCCATCAGACACAAAGAGTGATGATTATCAGAGAGGAAAAAGAAATTCAGTTCAGTTCATCTGTTAAACCTGACCAATGAAATCGACTGTTTCCACAGCACCCAAGGTAGTGACTTCTACTGTGTTACAACATTATTGTGCCATGAACTCCGTATCATCAGTATCTATACAGTTGCAGCTAGGGAATACATTTTTACGGGGAATAAATAATTTTTCTACAAGTTGAATTTCACATTTTTTTTTTTTTTTTAGCAAACTCGGAGTAATCACATGCTCTAAAACTTGCCTCCTGATTTAAAAAAAAGAGAGAAAAAAAAAAAGAAAGGTATTAAGTGGATTATACTCTTACGAAACATTTTGGAAACCATTCTTTTCCTTTGATTTGATTTTTATTTTCCCATTCCTTTTCTTTACTTTCTATGACCTTAGGTGGTCATATTAGTTTAATGGGTGGGCTGTGGTAAGGCAAGGGTGAGGTTTCTAGACTGAGGATGGGGGGTGTATCTTTTTAATTGTGCATTTGTCATTTACAGATTTGTCCTATTCTCTCTCATGTGCAAAAAGAGAGAATATAATTAAATGAAAAGAAAGTCCTGAGATAAACCAAAACGTCTGTTAGCGGCAGAGCTTTTTAAAAGAAGCTTTTTAGGTCGAGTCATATGTGTGCCACTATTGCAAGATAAAATACATTGTGGAAAAGCAGCCTTAAGGAAAATTTCAGTTAAAAGATGTCAGTTTTTTCAATCGGCGTCATAAATATGTTTTGGTGTCATTTTTGTCTGTGCTTTACAGTATTTCCACTCAAGTATAACGAAAACCTTCGCAGCAGCATCAGTGTGAGCAAACACCATTATGGCGCACTAACATCTGCACAGGATGTCAAATCAATCCTGCAGTCTGAATGTAAATGTATAATAATAGTAAATGTGTGAGTATGTTAAATAGGAAGCCCCCACACCGAACGACTCGCCTGCTGAGAGGCTGAAAAATAAAGGTGTGGGTTTTCCCATGACATCATCACACTTCATCTTCACACTCTACAGGAGTGTGGGACATACGAAATATATAAGATACACATTGTGGAGCTGCTATGTTCGGTGCACCTGTTGAGATTTGGGAAGCGTTCCAAATGGAGAACTGTGTGTAGGTGTGTGTTTTTGCTTCAGTAATGGAATAGGAATTGCCCATACGTACCATTGCAAAGACCAGTGTCAAGAGTCAGCCATAAAAGCTTCATTTTCCTCCTGCACTCATTTTTGGAGCCTCTTGTGGGTGAGTAGTTAGGGTAAATGAACTATAACCGCCCCCTCCCCCCCCCCCACACACACACACATACTTTGCACTTTTCCTGCTGCTTCTCTTAGCTCCATCTCCTGCATAATGTCTCTGTCTCAGCCCTCCTGGCCTGAGTATCCCATGTTTCCCTGTACTGATGACATGGGCGCTGAAAAGCTGTTCATCTTCCAAGAAGTATTGTGAATTATTCGCACACACTGGGTCATCCACTTACGAAGTCTTAGCTAATAGTAATCAAGCCGAAACCAATTAAAGTTAAAAGTTAAAGTTGCCCATAAAGTCGCCTTTATGGTGACGCCATATGGGCAAGTTGCCCATAAAGTCGCCTTCCGAGACAACACCATTTAAAAAAAAAAAAAACCAGAAACGTCAAAAAAGTAGAAAAGTAAAAAAAGTATAGCGTAATATATACCGTATTGGCCCGAATATAGCACGACTTTAACTACGAAGTCTTAGCTAATAGTTATCAAGCCGAAACCAATTAAAGGATCACTAAGTTTTAACAAAAAAAGTACCGTATTTTCCGGCGTATAAGACGACTGGGCGTATAAGACGACCTCCTACTTTTCCAGTGAAAACTTGGGTTTCGGGCTATACTCGCCTTCCGAGACAACACCATTTAAAAAAAAAAAACCCAGAAACGTCAAAAAAGTAGAAAAGTAAAAAAGTATAGCGTAATATATACCGTATTGCCCCGAATATAGCACGACCTCGAATATAACACGACCCCCAATTTTCTAAATCATTTCAAGAAAAATAAATAAATAAAGGAATTTTTATTTACAAGACAATGAGTGAATAACCAAAAATTTTACTGTTACAACAAAACATGTTGAATAATGTTAGGGCCTAGGCCTATGTTTTTTAACAGTGCTAGGGTCAAGCACAAACTCACAATTACTTGCTTAACCCAGGACCATTTCCTTTTGCCTGTTTTGTGTGTGGTAGTGTGTCTCAGATGATCCTCATAAAGACTTGCTATAAATAATAATTACTAATAATTATAACGACAATAATAAAATAGTCAATAATAATTTTAAAACAAATTTGTATTTATAGTAGGCAGTTGAATAAAATAAAACAATACGAGTTTAAAGCACTAACATTGTGATCCAGCGCGCTGTTAGACTCGGACGTTTAAACGTTTACAAAGGGACACAAAAAAAAATTCTAAAAATGCTATATGTCGCCTCCTGGTGGCCAAACTGGTTAATCTATGTTCAGTCGCTATTTAAAGTGCAAGACTGTGAAAATAACGCGAGTGCTGTTTGAGATTGTATTTTCGAAAAAAAGAAAAACATTGCGCTATATTCGGGCCAATACGGTATTAGTAGTAGAAGACTGTAGTATATATAGTACACGGCAGAGGCTGTGACATCAGCCTGCGCTGCTCCAATTCGAGCAGGCTTCATTCAGCAACGGAGTGCATCGCCGCCAGGATTGGCTGAGTGGCGTGCACTGTATACACAGCATTGCTGAGCATACGGTAGGCTTTTAACATGTTTTTGGTGGCTTCTTCACCCGGTATTTTCTGTACCCAGCGTATAAGATGACCCCCCCCTTTCTTGGTATTATAATTTGGGTGTAGAAAGTCGTCTTATAGGCCAGAAAATACGTTATATAACAAACTACCACTGATGAATTTCTGAACTAACCAATATTACATCTGTATAATAAATGCTTAAATTCAAATAAAACTGCTCATGAACTAACGTAAGGAAATGAGGTGACTCAATTGGAACAACAAGGTTTCAGCAGACAATCACGTCAGTAGTCTCATGAACTCGAGTGGACTGTAGAGTGGAGGCTATGGACACAATGTATTTTTCATTTGCTCTTGAGTATTATGGTCTGTTTAGGCCGACATTTTATCTTCTTTTTTATTGCTTCTTTAATCCACAAGGAGTGTTTGCCAATATCTTCTTTTCACACAGCTGCTGCTATTCCTCACGTTCTGTGTTCTGTTCACACATTTACACGTTCTGACGGGTCGTTTTCTGTCTGTCTCTAAAACAGGAGCTGTGTGATGATCCGCACTTGTTTGTGGATGGGATCAGTGCTCATGATCTGCACCAAGGGCAGCTGGGAAACTGCTGGTTTGTGGCGGCATGCACAAGCCTGGCCTCACGAGAGTCTCTGTGGCAGAAAGTAAGTTTGCGGGTTCTAATCATGCCAGTTTTTTACAAACTTAATGAGTATTCAAATCCAATGTAATTCTACTATGGCCACTCTGATTTTGCCTTCACAACTCTAAATATTATGATCAGAGATGATTCAACAGCGCTACTGACAGCTGTATGGGAGCTAATTTAACTTCATTATAGTAACAGCTCATTTACCGGGACTTGTGGTTTATAATTTACTTACTTAAAAAGTGTGTCTCAATTAGCTCTGTAGCTTGGTAGCTATTTTGGGTTATTAGGTGTTAAGGTTCATGGCATACTAGGAGACTGATGAAAGAATATTTGCCAACATTCTTATATCCTAAATTTGTTAAACACAAGTGTCATTTCAATCAGGATCGTAGGCTTGCCAGTCAAGACCATAGGCATGCTAGTGTAAAATTCATTAATGTAAGTTGTTTGTGAGCTACAAAATCAAATATGAAACACTAAAATACAACCCCAATTCCAAAAAAAAGTAGGGATGCTGGTGTAAAATCTACCTTAATGTAATAAACAGAATGTAATGATTTGCAAATCTCATAAACCCATATTTAATTCACAGTTGAACATAGAAAACATCAATCTAAATTAAGGATGTATTATTTCAAGAAAAACATTCTTGTGACTCTGTGATGGACATCACTGCATGGGCTCGGGTATACTTCCAAAAAATCACTGTCTGTGAATACAGTTCACTGCGCCATCCAAAAATGTTAATTTATGCACATGTAAAATGATCTGTGGCAAAGTAGAAAACTTTCCGGCTTGTTATTAGCGCTCGGTTAAAAAGCTTGCGTCTCTGACGGTATGGGGGTGCATTAGTGACTATGGAATGGGCAGCTTGCACATCTGGAACAGCACCGTTAATGCTGGAAGATATAGCCAGGGTTTTAGAGCAACAGATGCTCCCATCCAGGAAGCGTTTTTTTTTTTTAAAGAAGCCCTTGCATAGTTCAGCAGGACAATACTCTAAACCGCATTCTGCATGTATGACAGGAAAGGAATAATATGGCAAATAAGACCCAGGATTGTTGAGCAGTTCGAATCCTAAATCAGGCAATAATAAGGCACCATCAGCATCGTAGAGGGGACGCTACACTGCAGTAAACATTGAATAAATTGAACATTTTCTTAGTTTACACATTTGATATGTTTTCTATGTTTTATGTGTGAATAAAATATAGGTTTATGCAATTTCCAAAGCCTTGCAACCTGTTCTTATGTAGATTTTACATTTTACAGGTAAGACAGTGAGCATTAATGCTGTCTGGTTTGTCTGTGCATTTTTTTCAATTGAGGACTTTGTAATTGAGAGACAGCCCTTAAAATGGGTGACTCCATAATCAGTGCCCCGACTACTGAACTTAGAAATATATTATTAATACTAAGATTATTAATAATTGTAATTGATTCAAAAATGTGTTCTTTAAAAACAGATACTGTCAGTTTTAATACGAGGGGAGGTGGTCGTTTCTCTTTTCATTTATGGAGGAAGTCTCCAGTGTCAGTGGTTTGTTACAGTCGGAACAGATTTCAGCTCTGAGAAAGTCAAACACGTTATATTTTATGATTGTGTATGGTGACATTATCGTGTCTCTGTTCTGTGTCTCTGGTGGCCTCAGTGCTGGCAGATTGTCACCATGTGGCACTCATGACTAAAGGCTGACTGGAATATTCTTTGGATTAAAGAGACATCACGCAGACAGAAGTAACCGTCTGTTATATTCTCTCTCTGTTCTTGCTGTATCACTGGAATAGAAGATTATACACAGTATGGGCAATTTAAAAATAAGGCTAGATGAGTGGAACATTTGAAAGCAAGCTCAGCAAACCAAACTGCAGATGATATATTCAGAAAACAAAAATTCTATTGTCTATCATTTTCTATAAATGAAAAATGGTCTCTAGGTCATGAACATTGCTATCATTTATCAGCTTAAAAACGCTCATTATTTGTGAACACAGATTTAAATGACATTAAGAAAGAAGTCACTCGTTTGTAAGCCCTAGGAAAAAACAACATGGTAAAATAATAGCCTTTAAATGCAATACAGAACCAAAATATTTATTTTTCAGTTTTTGTGAGGAGCATGAAGAGCATAGAAATAGTAAATCTAAGTTTAGACGCAGATACATTTAAATAAGGTTAGGTTCTACATTCATTTTTCATTTTGTCAAATTTTGCACAACATAAAACAAAAGTTTAATCTTCTATTAATGACGTGAAAGAAAGCAATTCTAATAACAAATGTATAAATTATGACATGCAATTAGCTAGTCAATTTACACAAAAGGCACAGCTATAAAAGGAGAAAGTGTAAATATCAGTCATGACTTATTGGGGGATTTAGAATATAATTAGCATGTCTGTTATCAGGTTTACCTGATACTGATATCCACACATTAAAATCAATACAATACAATAAGTGTATTGTAGCCCAGTGATTAATTGAAAGAATGAATGAATACAGATACAGTATATCCGACATGAAAACTCTTTCACAGGTATAATTAAGGATACATTTTCTTTAGAATGATGTAATTTGCAACTAAATTAGACACTGACTAAATTGTCATCAATTATAATTTTATCCGGGGAAATTTATGAAACGTTATCTT
The DNA here is from genome assembly GCA_028566295.1 of Liobagrus marginatus. Taxonomy (NCBI): domain Eukaryota; kingdom Metazoa; phylum Chordata; class Actinopteri; order Siluriformes; family Amblycipitidae; genus Liobagrus; species Liobagrus marginatus. The sequence goes on along the minus strand of JAOUQX010073571.1, from coordinate 202 downwards.
TCAGAGGAAAATTTTATCTAATAATGGTTGCTCTTAAATGATTCAGATTCCAAAAACACAGGATGAGGTGTTACTATCCTTTGTGCAAGCACTCCCAAGAGGACATGAACAGCGAGCCTAGTAAATTTGGGGAGCGCATCGTCAGTAGTGTACCTTTGGTTCCTAGGGTGTTTCGGCCTTTCACACTATACACCCTCCCCAA
>JAOUQX010073566.1:0-13923 GCA_028566295.1 Liobagrus marginatus | reverse complement strand
CAAATGAATGTTGTCACAATTATGATATTTGACTTGAGCAATTCCGTACCAATCTTTGGCGGGCCGGATGAAAAAGGCAAACGGCCATGGAGGCCTACATCACAGAGGGGGTAGCAAAGGGATTTATCTGGCCCTCCACCTCCCCAGCGTCAGCAGGCTACTTCTTCGTGGCTAAGAAGGACAGTGGTCTGTGGCCCTGTATTAACTACCGGGCCCTCAATGAAGTCATTGGAAAAAAGTGACACTGGTCCCTGCCGCCCTGGAAACGCTCTGGAGCGCCAGGCTGTACAACAAGCTCGACCTGTGGTGTGCATTGTTATGGAAATTCAATAACCCCAAAATGGGTGAATCTCTATGTCTGTAAGGAGAGTACAACAGAGTCATTAGGTAAAATACTCAAGAGTTTATTCAGGGTTAACACTGGAAGTCAATCTGTGACATGCGAACATCTCACAAGACATCTTCAAAAATCATCAGACAGTGAAGCAGTATTTATTTAGTTCAAGAACAAAAGGGTGAACTGGGTGTACGTGTGTGTGCTCGGAGATAACCAGTTCTTGTTTTTTCAGGAGTTGCACACCTAGATACGGTTTAGGAGAATGTGCTGACTGAAAACTTACAAGATAAAGAAAGAAAGACAGGATATCTTCCTGACTGCAGATGTAGATAAAGCAGAACAACAGGAAGTCTTCCCGAAGGCAGATATAGCTGACGCAGCAAAACAGGATCAATACTATGAAGTTATATTGAGTAAAAGACTTACATCAAGCTATAATCTTTTTGTTATATCAATAATATCATGATTTCCCTCACATTTCAACCCTTTTTGATAACACAAAAGATATACTGAATCCATCAATAGTTACAATGATTCGTGAATAAATGCAACAAAAAAAATTCATGCATTTTATGGTGATATATATGTATATAGGTATATATACAAATACATATATGTATTATAGTCTAAAAATAATCGAAAGAAAAACTTTTCAATCCTTTTCGGGGTTTTCAGAACAGATGGTTCCGTTTTGGGAACAAGTTTACTACCTGCCCGTCATGGAGAAAAGGGTAAACAAAAGAAAATTTAGTTTTCAACCGTCAACATCATAATACTTTGGAATGTCATCCACAGGTGAATTATAGTCTGTTTTTGTGGGGTCAGGAGGGAAATTTGATTTGTAGTTGTCCTGGTCTATGAGGAGTAGCTGATACTGTGCTTCAAAACTCTTAAACTGGTTGTTAATCATTCAATGAAAACACCGTAGGAAACATGGGCCACAAAAACACAGGAACAACAGTATTATCACCACAGGGACCACCAGAGATAGATATAGGGCCCATTGACCAAAAAGAGTATACCATAGTCCCCAGCCGATGTCACCTTCCTTGTCTCATCTCATGGCATCAGCTACATTCTTCATTTTGTCTAGAGCCGTAGTTATCTGTCCATCATCATCGTCATTAGCAGGAATGTAGGTGCAACAGTCGTCACTGACCATAGTGCACATTCCACCTTCATTAGTTGTTATTATATCCAGTACCATATGGTTTTGAATAACTGAAAGGCAGAGGGATGTTAACTCTTTGTTTGATGCCCTGACTGGGCAAATTTGTAGCATTTATGTATGTAGCAAATTGATAGTGAGTAGCCTCTAGTTGGTTCCAGACTTGTGTCATACCATATTGGGGAATCATAGTGTTCCAGAACCTCTGCCATCTGGACTTAAGTTGGTGTTCAGGTTGTGGGAAAGAAACATTGGAGACACACCTTCTCTTCCTTTCATTATGAATCCTTCCAGGAATGACATGTGTGTGTGTGTGTAGAACCCAGGGGGTCTTGTGTAACGATGAGGAACGGGCTCCGGAACTGAACCATAGTACACATACCTGTCCAATTCTGTGGTAAAAAGAGATGCACTTTTCGTCCACAGACGAAGTACCAGTCCATTTTATTGTGCCATTCTGACCCGGGTGCACCACTGAGCAGGCTGTATAGTTAGTGCACTCGGTGCATGTGACGTTACAGTGTTTTGTTTGTATTGAGCCTAAGTTAATATAATACAGACGAACAGTAAAGCTATGTCTTTGTCTGTTTTCCACACCCCTAGTTTGTGAGAGCAACTCAACCTTCTTGAGTCCACTGATGGTGCTCTAGAGCAAACATGTTAGGCACGTGGCAGTAACGAGGTCAAAACGCACCGATCCCGCCCAGCAGACGGTAGAGATGCTCTCACTCGCTAGTGTGTGTCTGGGTCAGTTATTTTTCTGGGTATGATTTTGAGGAATCCACGAGGCTTGACTTTTGACCTTGCACGTCGCCGGGGTGACTAGTAGAACTTGAAACGGATTCTCTACCTTGGAGATGACCAGTTCTTTCTCCAAAAATCTTTGACCAGAATCCAATCCAGGCTTCAGCTTACTTCGAACTCGCCTTTCTCATGTTCCTTGATAACCTGCTTAGAAACAATGGCGAGAGCATGGCATAGCTTTTCACAATATTTAATCATAGCATCGTCACACATCATGGTCACATCAACACTGTTCGTGGAGCCTGGAGGTTTCATTCTGGTGCTAGGAGCTTGCAAAAAAGAATCTCAAAAGGCTCAGGTTAGATTTAGTTCTGTTAGTGAACGGCCAGTGGCAGTGCTTTGGGCCATGGCAACCCAGTCTCTTCACAGCATTTAACTAGTTTGTTCTTTAGAACTCCACACTCTTCAGGTTAGATGCACAGAGGGTCTTAAGCTGGAATCCAAACATGTTCGAGATGGATGCCAGATTAACAAAGGGAGAACCATTTATCACTACTGAATCTTTCTGGAATTCCCCATAGTGGGATTATCTCAGTAAGCAGCGCTTTGACAACTACTACTGAATCCTGTTTGATGTGGTAAAATATTTCAACCCATTTAGAACGTGTCAACTACTTATAGGCAGTACCTTTTGCCTGCCAATGGAATAAGTTCAATAAAGTCCATCTGCAGACACTGTAAAGGTGCCTGTGGCTGGAATGGAGTGCCTGGATTCACCTCCAATCCCCTTCCCACGTTTATGTTTACAGATCAAACATCGATCACAAAAATGTTTAGAGTACTTTTGGAATCCCTTAGTTGACCAATTCATTATTATTTCACTATACATCCCCCCCTTTTGACACATGGTCTGTACCATGTGTCAACTTAGCATAGTGATGAAAGAAATGCTGTTGAAGACATGGTTTGCCATCAGTGGATCCACTATCTCACTCAACCCATGGTTTAGTAGAATCCTGATCTTAATACGTCATATTGCACTTAGATAATAGATAATAGATAATCTCTTAGCCCATTTTTATAATCTTTTTGTTATATCAATAATTTCATGATTTTCTTCACAGCATACAATCTCGTGCGCTTCTGAGAGGGCAACAAATTGAAGACCGCGTTCTCCACTATGAACGGCCACTACGAATACTCCATAATGTCATTCATATTACACACCAGCCACTCTGTCTTCCCAGTGTTTATGAATGACGTGCTGCATCACTTCGTAATAGTCAACCTTGATGACATCCTCGTGTACTCAACCTCATACGAAGAACATGTACAGCACGTCCGGGCGGTCCTCAAGGAGATTACTCCAGCACCAACTATACATGAAGGCGGAGAAATGTGAGTTTCATCACACTACCATATAGTTCCTGGGGTACATCATCTTGCGTAGGTGTAACGATGGAGGACTTGACCCACATGGAAAATGGACCTGCAACATTTCCTGGAGTTTGCCAATTTCTATAGGCGGTTTATACATAACTTTGGGGGGGTAGCCGAGCCAGTGATGTCACTGGTGAAGAAGGGCACTCATGTACTCCCCTGGAACGCTGCCGTCAAACAAGCCTTTCGCGAGCTAAAGCGGTACTTCATCACGGCCCGATCCTCCGCCATCCTGATCTGTCCCTCCAATTCATCATGGAGACAGGTGCCTCAAGCACGGGCATCAGTGCCATCCCCTTCGAACTCCACCCATGCATATTTTATTCCCACAAACTGTCCCCGGCGGAGCAAAACTACAACGTCGTTGACCGAGAGCTCCTCACGATGAAGGGTGCGTTTGAAAAATGGTGACACTGGTAGAGGGGACCCAACACCCGGTCCTGGTCTTCACTGATCACCGGAACCTGGAGTACATCTGGGCAGCCCAGCAGCTGAACCCCGCCTGGAATGTTGGGTGCTGTTCTTCGCCAGCTTTCACTTTCCGGTGACGTACCGCTCCATGAACAGCACAGCCGATTCCCTTTCCCACCAATTAAACCCAGCTGCTGCCACCATGAACCCAGGGCCCATACTACCCCACACATGGATCGTGGTGCCCATACAGTGGTCCTTTATGAAGGATATAGACCACTACAACCAATGGCACATTTGTCAGTGTGTCCGGAAAACTGTCTTGAGGCTGGTGCACAATCTCCCAAACACCGGCCACCTGGGCACTACCTGCACCATCCGTCTACTCCAACAACTGTTTTGGTGGGTGTCATTGTGTGCTGACCCCAACCGCTTTGTCGCCCAGTGTGCCTGCTGCTCCACTGCCAAGGCTTCTCATGATCGGCCAGCAGGCCTGCTCCACCCGCTACCAACATCAGAGCGGCCCTGGTCCCATATAGCTGTCAAATTTGTGACCGATCTCCAGATCTCCCAGGGCTACACCACGATCCTCATAGTAGTGGACCGATTTTCAAAGGCCTGCCAATTTGTCCCGCTACTAAAACTACCGTCCGCCCTCGAGACCACTGAACAGCTTCTCCACCAGGTCTTCTGTCTCTATGGCCTCCCAGAGGAGGCCGTGTCAGATCGAGGCCCCCAATTCACCTCCATGGCATGGTCAGAACTCTTCTAAAAACTGAACGTCTCCATCAGTCTCTTCTCAGGGTGTCACCCACAGTCCAACGGCCAAGCGGAGAGGCTGAACCAAGAACTCACTAAGTTCTCTCGCCTCTACTGTGAACAACACCCATCGGACTGGGCACGATTCCTCCCCTGGGCCGAATACGCCCAGAACTCGCTCTGGAAGGAGGCCACCCAACTCACCGCAATCCAGTGTGTCCTAGGCTTCCAACCTCCACTGTTCCCCTTGAACAAAGGGCCCTCCTTCCTACCACCAATGGACCACTGGTTCCGACAGAGCAAAGAGACTTGGGAAGCCGTCCACCAGCAGCTCATTCAGACCAGCTGGAGGACCTGCCAACAGGCCGATTGTCACTGCCGGCTGAGGCCCGACTACAAGGAGGAGCAGTGGGTGTGGCTGTCAACACAGGACCTCAAGTCACGTCTCACCTGTAGGAAGCTGGCACCTAAGTACATCGGGCAGTTCCAGATTGCCTGCCGAGTCAACCTCGTGGCCTACAGGCTCCGTCTGCCAGTGGACTCCAGGATGTTGCCCACATTCCACAAAGCCCTGCTGAAACACATCGAGGCCCTGATGAGTACCCCACAGGCTAACGCATCTGCTTCCCTCTTTTCAGATCAGGAGAAGATCTACCAAGTGAGAGATCTCATTGACTCACGGAGACGGGGTTGGGGCCTCCAGTACCTGGTGGATTGGGAGGGTTACGGGCCAGAGCAATGCTCATGGGTACCCACGCCCAACATTCTTGATCACTCCCTCCTTTCACTCGTGCTGTGAGATGCTCATGTGGGGGGGGCTCTGTCATGGTCACGCCGAGTAGTGAATGCGCAATGACTTCCGATCCGGGAATCGTGCAAGCCGGCCCCAGTTACACACACAAACAATCACCTTCACCTGTACACAATTAACAGACACCTACTTATATCACCATGTGCGGTGGGAAGTATTAGATGTCTGTGCCTCACGACATGCTCATCTTCTCTCTCCTCTCTACGACACCGTGGCTGTGATTGTTACTGCACGAACATCAATAAAATTGCATACGCGAATGGATTCAAACTCACATTGTGGTTTGTCACACCATGGTTCTGTCAGATAATGGTATACTTGCCCATATAAAAAAAAATAATTAAAGAAGGTCTGAATTGCAGCCATTTTTGCATAACAGTGCATTATTCATCAATAACTTGCACCATTAATATTAAAAATCACTTCCAGCATTAATGTCATGTAAATAAACTGCAATAATAAACAGTTATTAATTGTTTTCCATAACAGTAAAGCAGTGAAGATCTTCTTGACTCCATTGAGGTGCAAAGTCTAAGCAGGACAAACATGCTGAGAAGATATTATGAATTCTGAAATGCTTGGAAACATTTCAGGGAAATGAAATTAAGATTATCTGGCATTCACAGTGTACAACACAAGCTATCTGTCAAAGCACAGAATAATACTTTAACCTGGTTGCACTCCTTGCTTATTGCTGTGACAGAGTACAAGCTGATAAAATTCAATAAACTTTTAGCTAGCAGCCATACTTAGCAATATGTATCTGCAGCATTTTTTAGAACCACATATCAATTATTACAAATATCTATTTCTAGCAAAAACATTCATTGAGAAGAAAATAAAGTAACTTGGAGAGATGCATGTTGAAACAATGTCATTACCCCCAGACATTCCACAGCTGGTGAAGACCAAACATTCTCAACCCTTGTAATGAAACTGAGAGGCTAAGGTCAAATTTAAATTGATCCTAGGTGCCACCAGCAAAGTACTCATTTATTAGGCTAATCATTTATTAGGCTTTTTATATATTAAGGAGAAATAATATAGGATCTATTCAATTAAAGATGAGCTCATGCAGATCTAAGACCATGGACTTATATGATACTTTGTATGTAGGGAATAATCAATGAATAAGTTGTCTAAAGCAATTACACTCACCATTTATATATGTATTTGTGTGCATATTTTTGTATGTACAGTATATCTGTATTCGAATTTAAACTAGCATGGTCGGCAATTAAAATTTTGTCACATACCCAACCTTACACTATTTTAAAAAGATTTATACATATCACTTTTTTTAATACAACTGAGAAGAGCTTGAAGGTTATAGGGATTGAGCCCATGATTGCTACCCCTTTGCACGCTTTGAATTTCACTACTGATATGCATCTTATAAGACCAGTATTGTCCCCCACTGAAGGAATTAGACAATCATATCCAGTCCTCGATCAAGTCACTCTTAGAAAGAGTTGGTTTTTACCTACTTGAATAGGACGTCCAGGTGCTTTAGAAATTGAGAGATATTGTCACTCAGAACCAATGCTAAACTCTACAAGAAGGTTTCAGAGGAAGTAGTGACCATAAATGATTAGTTTATATTTACCATATATTCACCACGTGACTTCATGTTAAATGTTTAGTCATGTGTACAAATTTAAACGTAAATAGATGCAGGTGTTAAAACACTGCCTCTGGTGGTTATCCAGAGTTCAGGAAACATGGTTAACCATTTAACCTTACATGATCCAGGCAGATGTCAAGAAATTGATGTGGGGATGCCTCTCAAGGTACAGTATATATACAGCAACCCAATTCTGTTGTGATTTAGCTTCAGGTGCTAAGCTGCCATTCTTTGTGAGATATAAAGCAGGCATGCTGAGATCTGTGTAGAAACCCTGCTGAAGCCAAGCATGGCTATTCTCTTTGTATTCATGCCTGTAATGTGAGACGAAAAAATTACATGTGTGGTTTGTGTTGCCTTAAATTTTTTCTAGGGACGTTTAAGAAAAACTTGTAAGAATGCAAGAATGCATTATGTGGGAAAACAGTCAAGTGCCCGATTGTCATCATGCAATTCATGCAGAAATATAGTGACAATGTACAATACTTGACCCCTATTAGGTATTTATTTCAGTTTAAATTCAATTCAATTTATTTAAATAGCGCTTTTAACAATAGGCATTGTCCCAAAGAAGATTCACAGAAAATAGAGCATTTAGATTAAAGAACAAAGAAGAATAAATAAATTCTAAAGTTTAATGTATCACAGTGTAATGATGACGGCTTTGGATCCAGTTGTGTAACCTTTATTTTCACTGGGAAGTTCAAGAAGTAAAGAGAACGTGTGTGTGTGTGAGAGTCTGAAGATAGTCAATACTAGTGTTAAAACTGGTGCACACGATTCCGCTTAAGTTATCATGGTATGATTGGCATCAGGTGCATCATTGCTGCTTGGAGCCGCGTTCTCTTGCCCGGGAACGCGAGTGCTCGCTGGACATGGCACCGAGGATGTCTTTGGCCGGTACCCATGATCTCTCCTCTTTTCCAAACCCCTCCAAGACCACCAGGTATTGTATTACCCCCCTTTGTCATAGAGTCCAGAAGCTCTCTAACGCAGTATGTGTCAGGCTCCCCGGCCAGCTGAGGGGAGGTGCCACCTGCGTCTTTTTCTCAGGTGTGTTGGCTATTTTAACAGCAAACCCAGGTGGACTAGTGTCGTTTAACGTGAAATACTAATTAGGTTTAACCCATGTTTCTGTTAAACATGACACATTAAACTCCATATGAGTAATTCTTTCATTAACAACAAGTGCATTAAATGAATGAGAACGAATATTTAACAGTCCTCACTTCAGCTCAGAGTTTCTGGTTGTGCCATCACTGGAATCTGGTTTTATACTAATCAGATTATTAAAAGAAAATTTTCTTGCATTTTTATATTTTAGTTTAGCTTCGGAGGACAGACACAATCTCAATGATATGAAGCCTGGGTGACGACTCAGTAAAGCTAGCAGGCGGTTGATTTAGCCTACTTGTCTGCTCCCTGGCCATGGCTCCAATTAACTAGACCTACTCTGAGATTATGTGGTATACTGCAAGAAATGAGAGGAGTGGGATGGACACTGTCCCACCATAACGGGCCAGCCTTGCCCTCAAAAATGCTCCAATTATCTATGAAGCCTACAATGTTTTCAAAACACCACCTGGACATCCAGCAGTTCAGTGACCATAACCTGCTGTGAGCTACATTACCAAACCAGATTGAGATGGGGCCAGAGCAAAGTACTCTATCAAGCATCGCCTTTGCTAATTTACACACCTCTTCAATGTTATTCTTAGTAACCTCTGACTGACAAAGGCATATATTGTTAGCGCCTACATGAAGCACTATCTTAGCAAACCTGTGCTTACCTAAGATCCTAAGATTACCTGCTATGTCCAATACCCTGGCTTCCGGCACACCTAATCATTGCTGATGGAGCCCCTAAAGGACTAGCTAATTTCACATGCCTTGAAATAGTGTCTCCTATAACCAGAGCTCTTATAAGTTTCTCAGCGCACGCTTCACTGAGGAGGGAAAACTTGTTAGACATGTGAAGCGGTGAGGAGTGTAAGTTCTGGGACTGAGGCAGGCTCTGGGATTTGAGTGGGCTCTGGGACTGGAGCGGGCTCTGGGACTGAAGCTGCATGTCGGTACCCATTTTGGCGGGCGGGCACATGTTGGCAGACATCTTGGCAGGCGGCCGCATGTCGGGAGCCAGCTTGGCTGGGAGCCACATGTCAGCAGCTATCTTGGCCAGGCATGGGGGCAGCCATCTTGGTCGGGGGCTGCGTGTTGGCAGCCATCTTGGCAGGGGACCTGGGATCAGCATGTTCCAGTACCCATGCCACCAGCTCCCAGAACCGCTCTCTCTGGCCTCTGCCAGGTAGCTTGGCCTTGGTGATAATGTTGAGCACATAATAGCACAGAGGTGGGAATGCTTGTAAACCGTTGGATAGGCCAGTTTCGGAAATCTCGGGTATGGTCAGCGTTTTTTTTAAGGGAGCGTTTTCCCTAGCTCAGCGTGATTAGCCTGAACCTGGGAGTAGCCATGGTTGCGTCCACGAAAGGACAGCTGCTGCATCCACAGTTGGCCTGTGTTGTTATGGGTGGCTGAAAGGAGGCAGGATGCAAGTGCAAAAAGTTTTTTGTATTTCCGTGACTGGAGCCAACACAAAAACAAAAAACAAAAACAAAAAAACTGAGAGACTAGAGACAGGAGACTTACACTACAACATTAAGTGAACACAAGGTAAGGAAACGCACACGAGGGAATGTATATGAGACTAAATGAGTAATTAATGAACAAAAACAAGCCACACCTGGGAACAATCAGACATCACAGGGACATGACAGGGAACACGACGATGCACATGGCAAATCTAAACAAACAAACAAAGTCTCAGGCACACAACCTGGTGGCACAACAACAAATGGTTGATCTTACTGAGAGCAACCTACTCTAGCTTAGATAAAAGCAGTGACCCTAAACAAAGTCAGAATATTAGGAGAAAAATAAACAAATAAGTTACCCTGGTGTAAAAACAATGTTGGGTTATTATGGTTGTAGAGTTATTTTGTAGCTATTTAAATTTTTATCTTCAGAAAAGTGCATACGTTTTTTACTTGTTTATCTGACTGTCTGTTTGTACATGTGTTTGTGTGTTAAAAGAAGTTCTTCGCTACCACTTCATCGAAGCCAAAATTTGGCCTCTTCTGGTAAATAAAAGAGTTCAACATCAATCCAATTCTTTAACTATGTTGCTTTCCATGAAATCATGGACATTTCTCTGCTTCCCCGGGCTAATAGGTGCTCTTGTCCAGAATGTCTGCCCATTTTGTTTCACACCAGGAGGATGTGGAAGGATAAAGGGTGTGGTGGCTCAATGGTAAAGGGCTCTGGGTCAGTGATCAGAGGGTCAGGGGTTCAAGCCTCGCACCAGGCAAGCTACCATCATTGGGTCCTTGAGTAACGCCCTTAGTCTTACTTGCTCCAGGGGCGCTGTTCGTTCTGGCTGACCATGTGCTCTGACCCCAGTGTTCAAATTAATATGCTGGGATAAGCAGAATAAAAACATTTCACTGCATGTATGTGTATGTGATAAATAGGATCTGAAAAAAGAAATGAAAAAAATAAAGCAAAATATTATGGAGTTCTGAAGCACGGCATTTATAGGCCTGCAGGAAGTATGGCAGGATGTCTCAAAGCAAGTTCAGATGAGATTGCATCATCCTTCCAAACGTCTTGCATGCCAATTAGCACCTTGCTTTAGAACTTCAGAAGCGGTTCGAGTGTTGATGCCATATCCTTCTGGTGTACGCTGTCATGTCCTTTCTGTGACATGTCAACAATTAAGATTGAAGTAGTAGCACAGGTGCTGTATATTGAACCACTTCTTCCAACTCTCAAAACTGGTCTCACTCCTCTCTTGTGGAACCATGGTTACATACTGCACATAACATGACATGTTTTTGGACATTTTATTCCAGATTTAGTCTCACTCTTACTCCTCTTACAACACACTCTTACAATACTGTACACACTTTAGAAAGAGGTCTTGGGTGCAGTCGTTGATTTAGTTCATTGCAAAGGTGTTCAGTGGGGTTGAGGTGAAGTACACCAAAGTTCTTAAACTCTAGTAATTACACACCGTGTCTTCATAGAGCTCAGAGGCTTTGTCATGCTGGAACATATTTGAGTCTCTTAATTCCAATGGAGGGAAAACTTAATACTGCGGCCTATAGAGACATTCTAGACTGTGTGTTCCCAACATTGTGGCAACAGTTTGGGGAAGAATGTTATGAGTGTGCTTGTGAGATGCTCATAATTTTTTGGTAATATTGCCCATATTGTATTTGGATGTTTAATAAAAAGAATAAAATAATTGAAGATCTGAATGATTACTGACATTTTCAGATCCTATTTGTCACATACACATACATGCAGTGAAATGTTTTTATTTTCCACATATCCCAGCATATCTGTCAGAATACACTGGGGTCAGAGCGCAGGGTCAGCCAGAACAAACGGCGCCCCTGGAGCGGGGCCCCTGGAGCAAGTGAGGTTAGAGGTCTTGCTCAAGGACCCAATGATGGCAGCATGTCTGGAGCGGGGCTCGAACCACCGATCACTGACTCAGAGCCTTACCCACTGAGCCACCATCACACCTACATGCAATAACTGATAGAATAGATGAATAGAATAGATACCTAACAATTTTGTGAAGACAATTGAGCACTGTGATACACCCAGTGAAATATCTTAGTGCTTTTGTACTAGATATCAGCCCTGTTGCAACAACTCTCCTCCTGTTAAATTATTGGACTGAAATTAACATATAAAATGCATGCAATTTAAACCCTGGTTATATTAAATTGAGTGAGAAAATGCTTTTTTTCTTTAAAAATCTCTCTCTGTCCCTCTCTATCTGTTATACACACAGATTTATACATTTGAATAGTTTTTAGGTACCTATCAGGCACCCTTCATGCACAATTTATTAAAGGTTAAGAAAAAAAAACCCACTTGTCTCTTCCTGTCCTGAGATTGCATTCGTTAAGATGTGAATGAACCATGTCCTGCACTCGTCTCTTAGGTTTTGAATGAAGAAAGTGTTGTCAAAAGGGGTAATGAAACGCAGGCCATCAGCCACTTGAAATACCTGAAACGAGATGAGTACTGGAGCTAAAATGAGCATCTGGTTTATTCCTTACATTCTGTTATGTGCACACACACACACACATGCACACACACACACACACACGCACACGCACACACACACAAACACACACAGCTAAATAAGAAGCTTTAAAGCACATCTGCCTTCTGATCAAACAGTTCAGATATTCAGAAAGAAATACTAGTACTACCAAAGTGGAAATAAACTGTGGAAAACCATTAGTATTTTAGACCACTAGAATAGTGAGCAAATGAAATTTACCAAGAAACAGCATGGTAACAATTTAAAACCTAAAGTATGCCTAAAGTTTCAAGACAAAATTAGTAGGGCCCACAGCTGAAGCTAGACATGGAGCTGGTGTTTTGGCAGCTGAATATATGGTGACCAGGCCATGTATTAATACTGATGGGGCTCAACACCTGGAAACAGAATATGTGTAGCTACTTTGTGGGCTTACCACCTGTGAGATAAAGGGTGGATGTCAGGTGCAAGGTCAAACAGGCGTTTGACAAGGCTTTGCAAAAAAAGTAGCTTTTAAGGAATGCAAAATATCACTTATCTGTCAGGGAATGAGTCTGATTATATTATTTTAACAGATACAGCATATAATGGGGTTTATATCCACAAACAGAATAGGGTCCAAAAAAATTTATAGTTCTGAATTAAGTAGACCACTGACAAACACCTGGTATTTCACTGTTAAGTATAATGTCCAGGCATGGTTTCTTATTTTAAAAAATGGATTGAAAGAAAAAGAGAGCAAAACAATAGTTGATTGTAAGTACAGGTGGTGGAATTTAGGTACTCTAAAGGGTTGATGGGCTTATTCACTGTAATAAAATAGAAAATGTACAAGGTGGCATCCTGGTTTGCCATAGCTAGACCTGAATTAGGATCACCTCACTGGACTGAACACTACGGTAGATACAGAATCTCTCACTTTCCTTGCATCTTTCCAATGGCAGGGTCCCTTTTTTGCAGCAGATCATCTAAGCCATATTTGATTTGGGTTAGGTTTGACAACAGATGTCCTTCCTGGCACAGCTTGCCCAGTGTGGAAGCTTGGAATCTATAGTCACTGGACCACCAGGGACCTGGTAGATGCAGGATCCACTGCAACATGTATAATCCACGGTGGAATTTTGAATCTCGTATCCCATGAGTACCTGGTGTCTATGGCCAAGGATAGAGTTTGAGATGACTTTTATGTCCATCACAAGCTTAAACAGGAAATGGTGTAAATGGATGAATGAATGAGTCAGTGTGTACACTACCGGTCAAAAGTTTTAGAAAGAAAGCTATTGCTAAGATGGCAAAATAAGAAAAAGATCCTGGGCCCATGAAGCACCGCCAGTGGACTACTGAAGACTGGAAGAAGGTCTTATGGACTGATGAGTCGAAATTTGAAATCTTCGGTTCATCACGCAGGGTTTTCGTACGCCGTCGAGTAGGTGAAAGGATGGTTCCTCGGTGTGTGACACCAACTGTCAAACATGGAGGAGGAAGCGTGATGGTCTGGGGCTCTTTTGC
>JAOUQX010073545.1:0-13928 GCA_028566295.1 Liobagrus marginatus | reverse complement strand
AAAAAGATGAGCTTTTTGTAGTGTTTCATCTAATTTTGTATTTAAATATTAGTTTCAAGTATTTCATTTCGGTGTTTTGTATGCATTAATTTTTTCTGAATTAGCTTGTTTGCTTGTATCCTTATGAGCACGTTTTCTAATGCACCAAAAATATTAATTACAATGTTGTCAAAATGCTTACCAAATGAATGTACCACCGTTTTTTAATCATGTTTCCCTGTTTGGCAGTTTTTTAAACATATGTTCCATATTCTGCGATAATGACGCTGCTGCCTGCTTTCTCTCCTGCTCTTTTCGCCCCATACTGCTATTCAGCTGGAAATTGTTGTCACGACAGATGTTACATGTCGTGAGCAAGCTTAACCCATTCATGAAAGGAGAAACACAGAAGTGATGCTTTTAACAAGATTAGGGACTCGAGCATAGATTTGATTATTTTTCATTTGAGAGGATATCTTTATATAATTATCGATGTGGTTCTTTAAAAGGACCACCCGAACCCACCTTGTCTACATACATGAGATGGTCAGAGAAAAATATCTAGATATCTTTAAAGCGTTAATTACTTCAATTGTCACCCAACCTCTATTAGGGCAAACGTGTCAGAGGTTTCATTCACAATAACTTTGACTGAAGTGACAACTGCTATATTTAGAGCTATGGGAAAGCTCTGAGCACACATTGAATGACCAGAAAGTTCATGTTTTAGTATTTGCAGGAAAAACAGAAGATTAACTGTTCAGAAGGACACTGACCATGTCAATGCACAATGTGATACGATCAGAGCATTACTACAGTACATAAAGAGGGACATTATAGTAGAGTTGTAGAGGATAAAGCCTTCATTACAAAGACGGATAGGCATTTGAGACTTCAGTAGTGCAAGCAGTGGTTTGCACATGTGGATAATAAAATGAGTCATCTTTCAGCATATTCTTGAGAAATAAGTGGCTGCATATGTGGCGTAGCACGGAGAGAATGGTTCAGACTTGAATGCCTGACCTCTACTGTGAGGGTGTACAGTAGCTCTGGTATATTTCTCATGTGTGAGATAAACTTGTTCAGTTCTCTTAACCAACATCATACAGCCATCCAATACACATCCTAGCAGCTTGTTTTGGGCAGATTAATATATTTGTTCCAGTTTGTAAAAAGAAATGGAATTGCCATGAACAGGTTTTTACATGTTTTAGCAACATGTCCCGCTAAACTACATGTAAACCAGACAAAAGCGTTAGGCTAAAAAAAAATGTTATTATTTTTTTTCTCAGGTTTGATTTACATTTTTTTAACTCACTGTTTTAAATTGGACATCGGATGAAACTTTAACTTTTCTGGATTTTCTCTCCATATATTTAGGTTTCTGGGTGTCTGCCAGCTCAGAAATATAAAAACAGCATACAGCCAATTTGTTATACACTGTCTGAGTTTAAAAACGTGTCATCCAGCGGCCTGTTTAAAATTCGTGCACGTTTTTACGTAACTAGGTAGTTATTTGCATATGCCCGCCTCCGAGCAACAGCTTCAAACCCAGTGTTGCCATATTGTGCAGATTTCGCCCCCTTTTTAATAACGGAAGGTGCCTTTTGTGGGATGCATGGTGGCAGAGTAGTTCGCACTCCTGCCTTACAGAAAGAAGGTCATGGGTTTCCTCCCAGCTCCAAACACATGCGATTGGGCATAGGTGAATTGGCCACTCTAAATTGTCCATAGAAGTGAATGTGAGTGTGAATGGTTGTCTGTCTCTAAGTGTTAGTCCTGTGATTAACTGGTGATTGTCCAGGGTGTACCCCACCTCACACCCTAAGTTAGCTGGGATAGATTCCAGCACACCTTCAACCGCGAACAGGATAAGCGCTAGATAATGAATGTATGAATGAATGTATGAATGAATGAATGAATGAATGAATGAATGAATGAATGAATGAATGAATGAATGGTTGTCTTTTCTTTTTGAACAATGAAGTGATTTTTTGCCGGACTGCTTTTCAAACCTCAGCTAATACAAATCTGGACACATGTGGAAATTGCATTTAAAGGATGAGGATGTGGTGGCTCAATGGTAAAAGGCTCTGGGTCAGTGATCAGAGAGTCTGGGCTCAAGCCAAACACCAGGCAAGCTACCATCATTGGGTCCTTGAGCAAGGCCCTTAACTTCACTTGCTCCAGGGGTGCTGTTCATTCTGGCTGACCATGTGCTCTGACCCCAGTGTTCAAATTTGTATACTGCTGGGATATGCATAATAAAAACATTTCACTATGTGTATGTGATAAATAGGATCTGAAAAGATGAAATGATGCTTGAGCGCAGCTGTCATAGATTACTACGCACCAGTGTCTGCAACCTGGACAGTAAACTGGGCTACATGGCTCTGCAGCAGAGCTCTGGACATGGTCATTCAGCTAGATGGGCTAGCCTACAGAAATGCTGGGGTATAGAACGCTGGGGTCAGAGCGCAGGGTCAGCCAGAATGAACAGCACCCCTGGAGCAAGTGAGGTTAAGGGCCTTGCTCAAGGACCCAATGATGGTAGCTTGCCTGGTGCAAGGCTTGAACTCCCGACCCTGTGATCACTGACCCAGAGCCTTTTACCATTGAGCCACCACACGCATCATGCACCACCATTTAAAAAATACCAGTCCAAAGTGAATTCTTTTCTAATAAATTAGGATAAGAATAAATGTACAATGTATTTGCCAAAAGTTGCTGAACCTGGCAACCAGGGTCTCACACATTATGTGTGGGGTGAGCAAGAGAATGAGCCATATAAGACAAAAATATAGCTTTTTTCACAACTGATGACGAATTTTAACCAAAATATGTTACAAACATTGTAGAAACACCCTAAAGCAACAACTTGTGTGAAATGCGTTTCTAATGGCACCTTTAACAGCTGCTCTTTTTCCAGTAGGATTTTGCTTGTTACACTTTGTTTGTGATCTAGTGAACCACAACTGAAAGATTAACTGAAACACTTGTGTATGTCACTCTAGATAAAAGCGTCTTCCAAATGCTGTAAATGTAAATAGTTATTCAAGTAATTACTCTTCACAATTATGGTGTCGGTATATAACTTTATTTTTCCAACAATGGTCAGCAGAAAAGCATTTTAGAGCCCATAACACATCAGACCTTGAGGTGGATGTGCTACAAGGGCAGCAGAAGATCACATCAGAACGTTCCAAGAACAAGAATCTCAGGCTATCAATGGCACACCCACACTTGAACAGCACAGATGAGATTAGAAAACAAATCCCCTTGTCTTTTTCCAGACTGTCAATTTGGGTGAGTCACTGACAGTTTTGGGTGAGTGCATGCTAAGATACTTTTCTGTTCACAAATATTATTAAGAATAAGTTGCTATACATCTTCTGTCAGAGACTGTTGTATGGTAGTTTATGAAATGTTCAACAGAACATTTGGTATTAGCATTCATGCAACTATCAATATAAGTCTAACGGATGATTCTTTTATTCATTCTTCTGTCTAATGTGAGCATTAACTGGATTTGTTTAATTGTTAGTCTTTAATTTAATTTAATTTGTATAGTGTTTTTAATTATGGAAAGTGGCACAAAGCAGCTTCGAAAATATTTCTGTTTAGGATATAAAATATTTATTGATTTATTGATATAAATGATATATTGGCAGCTATTGTTAACATTTAGTCCTAACGAGCAAGGTGAAAGTGGTGAGGAAAAACTCTATGAGATATTATGAGACAGAAATCAAACTTAATATTCAATAATTCAAAAACTTGAATCCATGCTTATCTGGATGCCACCAGAGAGTGTGACAATAAATCTTTTCATTTTATACCTGTATAATATGGGGTCAGAAAGATTATATATGGGTATATATATCTAATATAGATATATTGAAGTCTATATTGTCGAAATGATCTGGTTACTAATGAAAACTTGAATAGCAAATAGTACTAACGCTGTCAAAGGAAAATTGGTTATATTAATTTTATCAACTGCAGTCCAAACATAAATTTTTTGTAATTGGTCTCTCCACAGCAATCTCATGAAATGATGAAACCTCCAACCACAGCAATTCACAGCAATTAGTATGAAAAAACACTCATCTTAATGCAACGTTATGTGATTGCCAAATTTCATAACTAAGATGGCACGTCATTTTCCGAATACCACACCTAGTCGAAAAGACGGAGGACAGGTTTGTTTACATAGCATAGCCTTGTGGTAATACTGAACAGATTCATCTACTCCACCCAGAGTACCACACCTACTGCACTGCTCAGGCACATCTTTCATTAGTCTATACAGCCTGTGTGTGTGATTAAATGAATGACACACCACTTACACTGTTAGTGTAGTGTGAAGAATTGTAAAGTAATTCTTTCTAATTTTTTGCCATAGTTATCTTGGAAACTAAACACACAGTAATAACAAAACAAAAAAATTAACTATAAATTTGTACTCTTATAACAATAAACTTTTCCCCTTATCTCTTATCATATAGAAATACGTTACTTAAAACAAAATCCTATCATAGTTCTAGTTGCGAAAACTCACAGTTTGAACAATATGTCCTGAACAATATCCAGTATTCTATTTATCAAAGAAGGTGATTATCTTCAAAGCAATGATACATTTGTCTCTTCACATTCACAATATAAATGAGTTATTTCACATTGGTGTTTCACATATAAAAAAAATAAAACAATCATGTGTGTATTTAAATTTATTTATGTTTTCCTTACACCATTTTTCTTACACCTTTGTTTGAGAATTGAGTTAATTTGAGGTTAAGGTGGTTGGCTGCACAACCAGTCTAACAGCATGAGTCCGATGGTGATTAAATAATTATCACAATTATTTATAATCACCATTAATAAAGATGGTAGCTTTTATGAGTGTGATCTGTAAAGGAACAACAAAACAATGGCTGGGTTTAAAACGTCATTTTGACCAAACTGACATTCTCTACTTTACATTTGAAGCTGTTTTCCAGAATTAATCTATAGTGGCATCTGATGTTTTTCTTTAAGCCGTCTTACATTTATAATTTTTACTCGTGCATTTTCATGACATTTCTAACATGCCTAGGCTTCAGGGTATTTTCCTCGGGTTACATATTATTAAGGCCACATACCTGCTATGGCACTTGCATAACTGGTGATTTTACTAAACTAGTTTCAGTTAAACATTGCCTAAGCATCTAATGCAAGAACACATGAAACATTTTGATTAGATAGTTCAAGTTCAACGTTTATTTGTCACATGCATATTATACGTGGTACAACATACATTGAAATTCTTTGATGACTAACTGAACAACTGACTGAACATTGCTGTGAGTGGGGGTGGGAGAGAGAGGGAAATTGTAAAAGGGTTGGTTGCATATAAAAACTATTAACAATAGTACAGTAATTACTAATTACAAATTACAAATGTACATCTATATGCAATATGTATATGACAGTAATATATAATAGTAATAGTAATAATAATAATAAGTAATAGTAGTAGATAATAGTAGTAATAATACTACTAAAAGTATAATAATATAATAATAATAATAATATAATAGTATAATAATAATATAATAATATTATAATATACGAACAACTAGTGTATCAACAGTATAATTTATTATAGTATACTATAAGTATACAGTGTACGTATACATTCCAGGTGTACATATACATAGTTCCACCTTTTTCATTTGTTTTGTTTGCAACGTACTTTTTTAGCCATTCAGTTCATTCCTTTTGAATTATGACTATGTTTACTAAACTAAAACTGTTGGTGGATTACAACCTCCAGATTGTGATGTTAACTAGTGCATATTTCCACCTATCTATCTTAAAATTGTTTATTGTCGCACATGACACCCTTGCCTGTGATTTTGGCCTGCATGTTGAAAATCCACAATCTAAGGGTATTCTACAGGAGAAACTCTCCTGTATGCGATATTACATGTTAGTAATGTTCAGGCCATGAATACTGTCAGGTGGAACACATGACTTTGAAGAAGGTATTCATCAGTCAGATCTAGTGCACTGCCTGATTTCTACAGTACCAGCTTTCCCACAGACTACTAGACATTAGGAAAAAAGTCCCTGTCTATGCCAAAGGTGCTTGTAGCAATCATTACAACATATTACAACACTGTGACTGGTGTCCCACTGGAGGCCAGTTGACTCCAAATCCAGGGATATTTGTCTGGTCTCTCATAAGCCCAGTACATGCTCTGTGTAATATTTAGACCAGATGGTGTTGTCAATCATTAGGTGCATGTGCACGAGAAGGTATCCAGATGATACTGTCTACCCTTAAACCAGTATTCTAACCATTTTACACAATAGCACGTTATTTCTTGTATGTGGCATAAAGGCAATGAGAATCACTGACTCATTAACAAAAGTTCTTAACTTTTGTTCCAGAATTCCCATATAAGAAGAAGCAAAAAAAAATTGAGTACTATAAAATATCATTGACTCATGGGAATCAGTAGATGAGACCGGATCATATTAAACGTTTGTTTTCTTAAAGCAATGTCTGAATGAAGGGTGTAGACCAGAGTATGTCTTTTCATAATTACTACAGTATTCACTTTCATCTGAGTCATCCTTGGGTTGCTACTATATCCTCAACGTACAGAGAGAAGAATATGTGCCTCTACATGATTTGATGTCCTCATGTTGATGTTAAATATCTAATTATTAAGCCACAGTGATAAATATGGAAATTTTTGCTGCAAATGCTTCATGCTTCAGAGTTGTATGGCCTGGAGTCTATTCCAGCTAATTTAGGGTGTGAGGTGGGGTACACCCTGGACAATCAGCAGTTAATCTCAGGGCCAACACTTCACTTCACTTCACACTCACATTCACTCCTATGGACAATTTAGAGTAGCGAATTCACCTATGACCTACTGTATGTTTTTAACATATGATTTATGTTTGGAGGCGGGAGGAAACTGGAATACCTGAGGGAAAACCATGCAAGCACAGGGAAAACATGAAAACTCAACACAAAAAGATGCTGGACGGGAAACGAACCCATGACCTTCTTTCAGTGAGGCAGGAATGCTAACCACTCTGCCACTGTGCCACCCTAAAGGTGATTACTGCTGCCGTTTTTTGTCAATTATTTAATTTCTATAGGTTTTGTAACATTTTTATAGATATTAATTCCACAGGTACTGCAAAATGGTCAGAATATTCATTAAGTGCTTCAGAGGCATAACATACTGTAAATATGTAAGTATTACATACAACAATGCAGCAATAATATAACAATGCATTGACATTTATCACCTGCTGTACTTTTTAGCATAGAAGCAATACTAAATTATTCATTTATTTTTGACTAGTAAGCTAATAATTTACTAACTTATAAAACCATGCTGTTATAAATACTATGTAATATACAGTATATAAATATGTGTTTCACATGGTATCCATTGTTTACTGTAAGACAACACTTTCTATTTTTTTTGTCAAGGCCTAGAATCATATTTGTACGATATAAAATATCGCAGATATGATTCTAGGCCTTGACAAAAGAAATAGAAAGTGTCTTACAGTAAACAATGTACACAATGTGAAACACATATTTATATACTGTATATTACATAGTATTTATAATAGCAAGCTTTTTATACATTGCCCGTCCCAAAACAACATTCACACAAGAATATTTTGTTGGAATGCTTTTAGCTTTGATCAAGGCACGCATTCGCCGCCAATCTATGTGGGACAATTATGTCTCATGCTCAATGAACCACTCTTTCACAATTTGTGCCCGATGAATCCGAGCATTCTTTGGGCACATAACATTGCTTAACCTAGACCTGACCAACTGCAGCAACCCCAGATCATAGCACTGACCCCACAGGCTTGTACGGTCGGTATGAAACTAGAAATGATGGGTGCATCACTTCATCCATCTCTCTCCTTACCCTAATGCGCTCATCACTTTTTCACAGGTTTATGTCTGGTGCACCTCGTTCTAATCTAATGAACCGGATTGAAATATTCATTTATGGAGACTTTAAAGCACTCTTGTATGTCACTCTGGCTAAGGGCGTCTGCGAAATACTGTAAATGTAAATGTCAATCTGGACTCATCCGATCACATGACCTTCCATTGTCCAGAGTCCAATCTTTATGATCCTTAGCAAATTGGAGCCTTTTTTTCCTATTAGCTTCACTGATAAGTGGTTTTCTTAAGGCTACACAGCTGTTCAGTTTCAATGCCTTGAGTTCCCTTTGCACTGTACATGTGTAAATGCTTTTACTTTTGTTTTACTGTTGTTTTTTTTCCAATTTTCTTTCACCAAATGTTTAAGTGATCGCCAATCACGATCATTCAAGATTTTTTCCCGAACACATTTCTTCCTGAAGAAAAGATGATGATTCCCCACAATCTGTCCAGTTTATAATAATGTGATGAACAGTTTTAATCCTTTTTAGTAGTTTCAGCAATCTCTTTGGATATTTTTCTGTGCTTGATGCATGCCAATAATTTATTTTGTAATTATTATATAAAGCAAATTAAGTCGTTGTAAACCCTTAGCTGATGTTTTAGGTGAGGTCATTTAGACAACATTTTTCCCTCCAACAGGTTGGATGAGTACTTTTCTTAGGACAGTGTTTCATAGGTAAAAATCTGCATGCCAAACTTTTCAAAAACATTTTGACAAAGTAACATTTGCTTTTTACTGTTTTTTTGTTTTTTGTTTTTTTTACCAAAAGGAGACAACTAAAGAAACATATAAGTGTATATATAGATATATAAACATACACATAAATAAATGATGTATAAACTTTGTTTTCTAGGATATTCTTCACTGTGATCCTCCGAAGGATAAAGTTGTTACTGAATTTACCTTGAGTGAATGAACTTAGAACAGGGTATGATGGTGGTGCAAATGGCTGCCATTTGTGATCTTATCATGTCCCTGGTCGCAAGACAATGCAGGTAAATACAACCGGAAAGGATGCTAAACTGCCTTAAATGGAAATGTAGTGAAATACATCTGTCTTATCATATGCAGAAACACCTTTTCCTTCAAAGCCAAACCAGGTACTTAAACACAACATGCAAGCAGGCACACACTCTAGTTCCAGACTCCATATTCTAGCTGCACATTTCTATACATCCCTACCAGGACATCAACATGCCATCAACCAGGACATCAACCAAGACACTTAGTGTGTATGGAGGTCCTGAGGGCCAAGGAACCCGCATTTCATCTTTCAAGCCTGAGTTAATTTATGGATCTTACCAATTGGACCACGCCAATGACCTCACTTTTCATATGTTTGGCAATGAAAAAGCCACCATGCAGAATCTAAATGATCGACTGGCATCTATTATTCAGAGAGTGGAGTCTTTAAAGAGTAGCAACGCTGACTTTCAAAGAAAGATTAATGAGGGGTCTGCAAGGCACACTGTAACTGCCTGTGATTACTCAGAATACTTGCCAACTATTAAAAGTTTACATGATCAGGTAAGATGAGTAAAAAAAGAGTGTAACGTGCAGGCATGTGTCTCACGGGGTTTTGTGTGCTTATTTATGTCACATGCCTTATTGTTTGTCACACACACACTCACAACGCCTAGGTTCATGGTTAATTAGTTGTCACAGTCATGGTTTATGTTCTAGTTGGGTTAACGAGGTGATTAGGCACAGCTGATCGGCATTAGGTAGTTATGTGCACTAGTATTTAGGAAGCGCACGCCGATCAGCCAGTTGCGGTTCATACTGACTACTACTAGGAACGTACGTAGTCTCCAGCTTATTGGAGAATGGTGCAGCCTATGCCTCATGTTTCATGTGAACTTCTGAATAAAACATCTGTTTTTGACTCCGTCTGCGCCTGAGCATCCCTTAGCTAGGATCGAAGCGAGCCATGCCGTCACCGTGACAAAGAGATGTATGAGATCATATCGAAATTATTACTATTTAACTCGGAACCAGAGAAATGGAAGCCTAATTTTATACTTTGTGTCTGAAAAAATAAGAAATATATATTTTTGATTATAGCTAACATACCCTAATTCTCATGCAACTGTGCGGTGATTATTAATTTAACTAGTTTATTACCTACTTTAAAGACAAAGCTGCAAGAGACAGCACTGTTTTCTTCTCATTTATTAAACTGCCAAACTGACCTAAAATGCCTAGATATTACAATGTATCACATTCATTAATAGCTGATTAAAAAATATTTAAGAATGTTTTTGTATACTTAACGGAAAAAATCTGTTTATCCATCAAAACTGCTATTTTCTTTTTTACCATGACATACTTTTCTGCAAGGCTTATTTGTAATAATCATCCTTAAATAATTACATTTAAGTTGAATTTTGCTTTTGTTAACACTCCTTTCTGTTGTCCTTTTTCTAATGAGACCAGTTAGTTAATACTAAAAACTATGCTACAAATGTAACTCATGTGACAATCGGCATTTTAGGTATCTTATCTGAATAGACCTTAGGATAACTTTCTAGCACCAGCATGGCTGCATACCTTTTCTCAGTCACAGAAACACACGCTTCCATTTTTGTCTGTCATTTTGACAGTAATCAACTGTTTTTATCAACAGTAATCAACGGGGTTTTCCCCGGGTACTCTGGTTTCCTCCCGCCTCCAAACACATGTGATTAGACAGGTGAATTGGCTACTCTAAATTGTCCAGTAAATGTGTGTGTGGATGGTCGTCTGTCTCTAAGTGTTAGCCGTGCGATTCACTGGTGATTGTCCAGGGTGTACTCCACCTCACTTTAGCTGGGATAGCCTAAAGCCCTCCACACCCTGAACAGGATTTGTGCTAGACAATGAATGATTGAATGAATGCTTAAATGGATGAATGAATTAAGTTCTGTACTCCTGCCCTAAAATTACAATGTGTTTGCCTTTTTTTTATTATTATTAACTTATTAGCTTCTCTTTGCTGCTCTACCTTAACAGCCAGCATTTATCTCCAGTAAAAACTATGGTATAAAACTATCTTCATTTTCCAGATTCAGCACATGTCTATGTTCAACACAGAGACTGCTCTGAATATTAAAAATGCCAGTCTATCTGCTAATGATCTCAGAAAAACGTAAGTGCAGAAAATGTGTGCACAGAATAATAAGAATGCAGCTGTGTTACTTTCCAGAGTTTACTCTGGAGGAAACTCTAAAGGAAAATTAATTTTCCTTTACCATACTTTAGGTACGAGACAGAGCTAGCCTTCCGTAAGTCCATGGAGACAGTCACTGACTATACCAGAAAGCAGATGGATGAGATGACCCTAACCCGCTCTGCTCTGGAGATGGAGTATGAAAGCCTAAAGGAGGAACGCATCCTTCTTCAGAAGAACCATGAGGAGGTATAGACATGGTCATTCATTGCCTTGCATCGTATATATACCTCACATAATAAATATTCTGAACTTTTTTTTAAGAAGTTAGTATAAGTTTAGTTGTACTTTAAATGTAGCTTAAGGTTTTAACTATTTACTAGATGGTAAGACTCATTTAGTCTTATTTTTTATTAAATCCTCTAGTTAGACATTTTTTCCTCGATGCTGGTTATGGCTCTTATAAGTCAAAGGTTATTTTTAAAGCTTTGCTTAAGCACCTCCAAAGCTATTTAATAAAGCAGCTGATAGTTTTACTCAAGCTATGTCTTTGTCTTTAAGAAAAAAGGTGTGTCCATCTTCACATTTGCCCTGGTATTCAAGCACTCTCTGCAATCTCCGTGCTGGAATGTGAAGTGCTCTCGTTTCATTCATTCTCGCTTTATTCATTCTATTTAAGTAGTATATGAAATTGAAAAGTTGTAATAATTGGTTGGACTAAATGTAATAGACATGATATAAAATTTAATCAACACTCAATTTTTACAATAAAGAGTAAGCATCTCTAAATGGTAGGTGCTATCTCAGTGATTTAGCCTTTTACATGACCTGGCTACAATGTTCAACTTAAATTAGTCCTCTCAACGCTTTTAGCCAGCTTTTTAATAAACGAAGCAAAACACTGGAGACTTTCCAGGGGAAACAGTGTATGAGTAATGCGACTCCTTTCCCTTTCCCCTCTAAGTTTGTTTTGTTTTGCTCTAATCTGTTCTTCTTGCAGTTTTCTTTAATTTTCTCTTAAACACACCTTCACATTTGCATGAAATAGAAATTTGTTTAGCTTTGTTTGCTTTCTGTTGAACACAGCAAAGCCAAGCCTTTCAACCCCTAGTTTAGAATGACCATGGTGACTGTCATATTTATATTCTAACAGTGGACATAAGCGTCTTAGTTTAGACATGAAAACATTGTGTAAAAAATTAAAACAGTTCCTGCACGGATCTAAAACTGTGGCTAAATATGTAGTAGACATATAATACAATAGATTAAGGTAGAATTTAACCTATGGTTACTTCAAGGTAATTCATAGATCAGTTTAGTTTAATAACCATGAACATCATACAGGACCAAATTAGTGTATGCAAAGCAATAAACATTCATGCAGCATGTGGACGGAAGGCAGTAAAAGAGACCAAACTGGATGGAATCTGGTTAGTCATGCCCTTCTTCATGGATGATTCAACTTTTCATTCTGCCCCTAAAGGCAGTAACGTGAAAAGGACGGGTGTGGTCAAGACACATCTGGTTTACTGTAGGATTTTAGTTAGTGAGAAAATATACCCTTAATGTTATATTGTTTATCTCCTAAGATCATCCTGCAGAACTGATCTGGCCAAAAAATAAGAGTCACAGCAATTACGCAGTGAACAATTTTATTGTTAATGAAACACATGCTGTATCCACAACAAGACAATTAGAAAGGGTCCCTGGAGTTTTTCTGCTAAAAGAATTTAGGTATCAAAAGCAGCAAAAAAAGATATTAAGTATGTAAGAAAAAGACTTAGAATTGAATAAAATAATAAAATACAAAATCTATTTAGAAATCTTTCTCGTTTTGCAAAATGTTTTAATACATTTACTGTTTTCTGATAGGATATTATTTAATGTTAGGCCTTACACCTTAAATTGATTTTAATGGATTTTAGTGTTTTAAAATAGGCAGAAACAAAAATGTTACCATGCCAAGTCAACTGACAAAAAGAAAGTGTGTTATACCACAAGCTAAGATTGGAAACATACACGTAATCACATTATTAGTGATTGGCTTTTTGCCTTGTTCATTGGTGCATAAAAATGGGAATAAACTAGTTCTTTGTCCAGTTTTCTTTTAACTTATAACAATCTCTTGAAGTTTTCTGACAGAATGGAACAGATTACTACTGACATTTAGATCACACAAGTCAGTGCTCATAAAATTAGTCCAGCCATGAATGTTAGCCTTATTTAAACGCACACCACCCACGTACACACATGGCCAAACAACATTCCACTACTCATATCTTACATTCTAATTACGTTAAATTGGCATCCAAATACATGCCAATCTCTTGTAAGCTATCTTGGTTGTGTCTTTAAGGAGAAAACTCAGATGCGATCACAGGCTGGACACCAGGACCAAGTTTCTGTGGATGCAGCACCCT
Organism: Liobagrus marginatus; assembly: GCA_028566295.1. NCBI lineage: Eukaryota > Metazoa > Chordata > Actinopteri > Siluriformes > Amblycipitidae > Liobagrus > Liobagrus marginatus. The sequence continues at coordinate 399 of JAOUQX010073545.1, read as the reverse complement.
CTACAGACCTGAACGAGTCTTTAACAAAGATTCGTGAATACTCTGAGGCTGTGGTTGCCAAGAATCATAAAGACCAGGATGTCTGGTACCAAAAAAAGGTAGGCCAAACAGGTCATAAGAATGAAGCGAAGAAACGTTTGTTGAAATATATAGTCAGAAAGTGTCTGAATAACATACATGGTGTATTTTTAGATTTCTACTTTGGAAAAGCAGTTTACTGAGCAGACTGATGATTTGGAGAATATGACCACAGAAGTCCAAACGCTAAAGACCTACTTCCATAAACTGCAGATTGAACATGAGACTCAAGAGAGAATGGTAGGCACACACACACACACACACACACACACACACACACACACACACACACACACACACACACACACACACACCCACACA
>JAOUQX010073491.1:0-13947 GCA_028566295.1 Liobagrus marginatus | reverse complement strand
ATGTGATGTGTCCATGACAGATCTTGTGAGATGTGGACACCAAGATACCAGAAACTGTCCACTCTCTCCACTGGGGCCCAGTTGATGATGAGTGGTTGGTAATTTATAGTGTCATCAGCAAACTTTACAATATTGGTGAAGTTGGAAGTGGCCAAACAGTCATGTGTGTACAGCAGGGGACTTAGAACACAGCCTTGGGGAGCACCAGTATTGAGAGTGAGTATAGGTGAGGTGTGTTTTCCTACTCGTACTATTTGTGGTCTCTCCGTAAGGAAGTCAGAGATCCAGCGACAAAGCGATGTGTCGTGTCCCAGGGCCTCCATCTTGGAAGTGAGTATGGAGGGGATTATTGTGTTGAAAGCTGAACTGTAATCCACGAACAACATTTGAACATAATTCCCTTTTCGATTGTCCAGATGTTCTAGGGCCATGTGGTGTAAGTATGCGATCTCGTCCTCAGTGGAGCGGTTAGAACGATACGCAAACTGTAACGGGTCTAGTGTGTCTGGTAGTGAATTAGTGATGAAGTCTCTTATTAACCTTTCAAAGCACTTCATCACAGTGGAGATCAGAGCTACTGGACGATAGTCATTAAGACAGGCAGGCTGGGGTTTCTTAGGGACAGGAACAATGGTGGACTTTTTGAAGCACGCTGGGATTACAGACAGTTCCAGGGAGAGGTTGAAGATCTTTGTAAATACTGGAGCTAGCTGGTCAGCACAGGTTCTCAGGATCTGACCTGTTATGCCGTCTGGTCCTGCAGCTTTCTTGGTATTTACTCTCCTGAAGGCTGTTCTCACGTCGTGCTCGGAGATGGTGAATGTGGTGTCTGATCCTACACTCGCTGCATATATGCATTCAGCAGCATTAGAAGAGGTGTCAGCACTCTTAGCACTGTTAGAATTCCTGGCTGCAGCCTTCGAAGCGAGCATAAAAGGTATTTAGCTCGTGTGCTAATGAAGCGTCTGCGCTCATCATCTTGGATGTTGGTGTTTTATAGTCCGACATATAAGTCCCTGCCACATATTTCTCGGGCTCTGATGGAATGGAAGAGAGACTCTAGTTTTTTTACTGTAGCGTAGCTTTGCTGTTTTCACCGCTTTGCGCACAATATAAGCTGCGGCTTTGTAATCGTTCATGTTTCCAGACGCAAGCCCTCCGCTGTAGGCAGCAGAGCGAGACTTCAGCGCATCGCAGACAGTTTTATCCACCCACGGCTTTTGATTTGGAAACGATTTGATCGTGACACGCTGAACTGTATCATCAGCTAATTTCCCAATAAATCCCTTAACTACTTCTGTAAACACGCTGATGTCATCAGAGCTGTGCAACATGTCGCAGTCTGCGTCATCCAGAGCGTCTTGACGCAAGGCCGCTGATTGGTCTGACCAGCGCTCGACCTCCCTCGTGACTGGGGGTTGTTGTTTAAGTTTTGTTCGGTAGTTCGGCATCAGGAAGATAGCTGCATGGTCAGATTTTCCAAATGCTGGGTGTGATCGCTCTATACAACAGCCTTTGAGCTGTGTATAACAGTGGCCCAGTGTCCTTTCGCCTCTGGTGGCACATGTGATGTGTTGATAAAAGTTCGGTACTGCGCGTTTGAGGTTGGCACTGTTAAAGTCCCCCGCAACAATAAGCACTGCGTGCTGGTGAAGGGTTTGATATGAAGTTAGCGCCTCATGTAGGCCACATAAGGCGCTGTCCATGTCCGCCTGTGGTGGAATATAGACGGCGCTGATTATGACCGAACTAAATTCCCGAGGAAGATAAAAGGGATGACATTTTAGAATCAGATGCTCCAGGTTCTTTGAAGAACCTGGTTGTTTCAAATGTAATGATGCTTGTGTAGTCATGGGAGGCCATACAGCCATGGGGGTAGAATTCCAAGGGCATAGGGCTCAGCAAACAGGCTTGTGTTCACGTTTATTCACTTGTATATTTGTTTTCTAATTTTAACTGACTGGGAACTAAATTTAGTCTTCCTGTTAGAAAATTCAGAACCCAGTTCCAGTGGGTGGTGCGCCAACGTTTTAATCAAGCTTGTTGGTGAACTTAGATTGGCAAATGCCTTCTTCGGCTGGCATGTGTAAGCAGGAAACCAAAATAAAGCAGCAAAACCAGATTCGCAGAAGATAGCTCTGGAATGGTTTACAGGCTCACTCCAAGAGGGCTGACACCCCTATCTGATAAAGAGTTTACATTTTTTGAACAATTTTACACAATGTATATGTAACACTTCCCACTGTGTAGTGAAAAATTCACAATGGGTTTGGTTCACATTTTAATTGTTTTCATTTTGTAAAATAGGAGTTAACGGTTTTTGTTGCGGCTAACTTGGTTATCGCAACACCATCACTCACGTGGAAATCTTGCTCTCAATCTCGTGCAAGATTCCAAGAGAGCACAATTACTACCACCCCCTGCTGGCGTACACTATATTTAACTACCAATCTATGCTCTTTCACGGCTATTACTCAAGTGCAATATTCAATCATTGTGCTACATAGTCGTGTGAAAAAGTGTTTGACCCCTTCCTGATTTCTTATTTTTTTGCATGTTTGTTAAACTTAAATGTTTTTGTTAAACACCTTTTAATATTAGTCAAAGATAAAATAAATAAACAAAAAATGCAGTTTTAAAATGAAGGTTGTTATTGTTAAGGAAAAACAAAATCCAAACCTACATAGCCCTGTGTGAAAAAGTGTTTGCCCCCATGTTAAAACATAACTTAACTGTGGTTTATCATACCTGAGTTCAATTTCTCTAGCCACACCCTAGCCTGATTACTGCCACACCTGTTCTCAATCAAGAAATCACTTAAATAGGACCTGCCTGATAAAGTGAAGTAGACCAAAAGATTTTCGAAAGCTAGACAGTATGCTGAGATCCAAAGAAATTCAGGAACAAATGAGAAAGAAAGTGATTGAGATCTGTCAGTCTGGAAAAGGTTATTAAGCCATTTCTAAAGCTTTGGGACTCCAGTGAATCACAGTGAGAGCCATTATCCACAAAAAATAACGAAAATACTCTGTGGACTGACGAGACAAAAGTTGAACTTTATGGAAGGGGTGGGTCCCATTACATCTGGTGTAAAAGTAACACTGCATTTCAGAAAAAGAACATCACACCAACAGTAGCATATGGTGGTGGTAGTGTGATGGTCTGGGGCTGTTTTGCTGCTTCAGGACCTGGAATACTTGCTGGATAAATGAAATATGAATTCTGCTGTCTACCAAAAAATCCTGATGGAGAATATCCGGCCATCTGTTCGTGACCTCAAGCTGAAGCAAATGTGGGTTCTGCAGCAGAATGATTCAAAACACACCAGTAAGTCCACCTCTGAATGACAAATCAAAGCACTGACCTGAATCCTATTGTGATGCTGTGGCATGACCTTAAAAAGGCAGTTCGTGCTCGAAAACCCTCCAATGTGGCTGAATTACACCAATTCTGAAAAGATGAGTGGGCTGAAATTCCTCCACAGCGCTGTAAAAGACTCATTGCAAGTTATCGCAAATGCTTTATTGCAGTTGTTGCTGCTAAGGGTGGCCAAACCAGTTATTAGGTTTAGGGGGAACTCACTTTTTCACAAGGGCCATGCAGGTTTGTATTTTGCTTTCCTTAATAAAAACCTTCATTTAAAAATTGGATATTTGTGTTTATTTTTGTCTTTGACTAATATTTCAATTAGTTTGATGATCTGAAACATTGAAGTGTGACAAAAATGCCAAGAAATATTAAATCATGAAGGGGTAAAACATTTCACACCACTGTATACTATATGGTGTGATTTTTGTAATGATTCATGTTTGGCATCATTTTAAAGGTCATGGTGCGATTATTAAAGGGGTCTGATTTCTACTTTTTTAAGTCTGAGGGTAAAATGGTTCACGTAGGAGATAATCTGTAGTCTGGAAAATTTGTGAGGCGATAAGGTGAGAAGGGTAGAAAATAACAAATTAAAATATGACATTATAATGATAGTAGGAGTAGCAGTAACTAGGAAGATAGGCTGATAGAATGAAGGAGTGATAAAACAGAAGGATCTTATCATAATAGGAATTCATTAGAGGAACTTAAAATCATTAATAGAACTAGTCATTAAAGTAGAGTGATTAGATGTAACATTAATAATAAAACAAAAAAATATATTTGTTTCATTTTAGCTATGCTTAGGTGTAAGATATATGCAAAAATACTAATGAATAATCAGAGAAGTGTGTGCAGCTCATGGCAAGAGGGTTAAGGAATAATGATAATGTACCCCAGCATAGCTCAAAGTGTAAACAAACAAGGATTGGGCAACTCATCATGGCTCAAAGTACAAGTGATGAAAGGAAACACACAATGGGTAAAGACAGAAAATTTGGATACAGTCAGGGGAAGCGGAAGAACAGTCAGGAACACACTTGACGTCAGGAGAGACAGCAGTAATGGTAGAAGCTCGCTCAGGAGAAGTGTAAGGTGTATTGGGAGAAGAAAAGCTAGAAGAGGAAGGAGAAATTGAGGAAGGGCTAGGAGACCTTGTGAGACCTAGGAGAATGGTGTAAACCAGTGAATAAGAGAAGGAGAAGTGGGAGAATAACTAGGAGAAGCAGGAGGCCTAGCAGGAGATGAGGGACAACGAGCGGGTGGAAGAGTAAAGGCTAGACGGTGACGAGCACGAGGCTGAGGAGGTGTAGCAACAGAACCATGGACGATAGGGTTGAAAGTAACAGAGCGAGAAGCAACAGGCTTAAAATTAACAGAAGACAAATCCACAGAGGTGGAAAGTCTAATCACTGAGGGAAGAGTTGTTGGGTGAGGATGAGGATGGCTGTCCACTAGATAAGGAGATGTACAAGGAGGACAGACACCCACACGTCCAGGTGCCTAGCTAAGATCAGTTTGAGTAAACATCTCACATGTTGTTGCAGGCCTGACGATCTGGGGAGGTAGATGCTGATTAGAAGCACCGGGTAGGGGTGAAGAGTAGAGGTCTTCAAGAAAATTGCCAACCTTCTCAGTTAGATGAGTAAGCTGGGTATGACGGTACCCAGCTTACTGGGTACCCAAAGAACGGGAGGTGGAAGTCCCAGGCTGACTTAGAACAGCAGTGAACCATAGTGGACGTGCTAGGAGAAAATAGGATGAAATAAAGAAAATAAAATTACAGAATGAAAAATGGAAATATTGGCATACCCATTGTTGAAAAGATGTAGCTTGGACAATGAGCAAATAATAAGCCATAATGAATAAAAGTTATAAAAGGAGGGTGGTGGAAAAACAAAGTGTTTAGTATGGACAAAGGGCAACTGAGTGTGAAGAACAGACTGGCTTTAGATAAGAAAATAGCACGCACAAGCAGTTATTGTATAACCCATAGCAGACACAGCAAATAATATATAACCAATGTACATGAGAGATAGCGAGGCACAGGAATGATTCAGCAGAGAGTACTAACTAGAATCATAAGAAAAGCAATATTAAAACAAAGCATGAAAAATTGAGAGGAGAGAGATTAAAACTTACACATGGTTGAAATTAGATGAAATCTACTCAATAAATGAAGATAGGTATGACAGAGATGTGAGCCAAATGAAGTCCAATCACAAATTAAGAGTAAATACGGAAACGTAGAGAAAATTTGAAGATTTTTATTTTTTTAATTAGCATACCAAGACCAATAAGGGGAAACCAAATAAGGGTAAATAAAAACTTAGAAACTGGATGACCAGATAAGGAAAAAGATGACTGTTGGAATCTAAGGGGAATTCCAATGAAGGATAATGCTGAGCTTTGGAATCTAAGGGGATTTCAACAGGAAAGAGAATACAAAGTCATGGTGAAAATGTCAAAATAATGGAAACCTGATTGGTTTGGATAGAAAGAAGGAGTGGAGGAATTAGAGTATATAAGCAGGGACTTTTCCAGCAGAGGCAGTTCATATTTCGATTGGAGATAGAGCTGGCCATAGGTAGTTAGGTGCAAGAGATTGCATTTTGTGATTTTCCTTTGGAGAGCTCTCTAAACGATTTTGATATCTGGACAATGCAATAAAACAGATTTTTTTGCTCGTCCTCAATGAGGCTTCGACATGTTTCATTTCTACACTGACCCATGTGCGGTGAGTGAGTTTTTGTAGTATTAGATAGAGTACAAGGGTGAATAGTCAGAAATTAGCCGATTTGGCGAGCACCCCTAGACTGAGTATGCCGGTCCAAAGTGAGCGTTGGCGCCGACAACATCAAGACAACCCAATTTGGAAAGTCTTTAAGCCAAATTAAACAAATTCAGGATGATCATAGGAATTTACAAAATTACGACTCTCTTTCATCATTTGCGTATTTAAGGTGAATTGAAAATATGCTCAGGTTAGAACTCTGCAATCAGACTTCCCACACTGCTGTGTGTTCCAAATTTGCCAGGAATGACAGATTCTGTGATGTATCGTAAACTGTTCATAATTCAGATTTTGCAATTTTTCAAACATCGGTGTGATTCCATGTAATGTTTCAAGTTTTAACGGGTATTGAGTTACTTTGGGCCAATATTCTGATTTTGGAGTTATTTGAACTGGTGCACACCCCTTAACTAACCCTACATCATCTTTATTTCTAGCCCATCGGTCGTCTAGAATATCAGCCAGTTCAGACGGAAGCTTAAGCATAGTTAAAATTTTGTCTGCTGGTTCTTCTAAACAGTGTACCTCATAATGTACGCTAGTTATGGCATTAATGTCTCTTAGGTGGTCTGTTGTAGCTGAGATCTCATCCAATGACCTAAATCCTGTGATCCATCTGTTCCATCAGATCCATCTGTCTGTGTTGCTTATTCATAACGAGACATGAAACGGAATCCTCGACATTTAACAAACACATTATTTCTGCTGCCAAATCAACCATACACAACACAGTGATAAAAATAAGTTTTGTAGTTTAACTTCTTTCCATTCTGACATTCGAGAATAACTATGGTTAGAGAAAGTGTAATATGCTGTTTTGCTCACATTGTATCTACATGTGTTTCAGCTTGAACTGCATGACCCAGTGAAAGTAGAGCTCCTGAATCAACTAAAAATTCAAATGATTTACATTCTACAATAAATATTAACATCAGCATATGTTCGTCAGCATGTTCATTAAAATGTGTATACGTTCCCACTGGGAACATTGTGTAAACGTGTCTTAATTGTAATCAGACTCAGACTCACCCTTTCACGGACTCCATTCGCCTCCTCCCCCTTCTCAGTGAGGACTGGTTTGCATCTCCCGGGCAATCTTTAATCCACTGCCCTTCTTTTCTACATCTGTAACACACAGTGCATCTTTCTCTCGCTGCTCTACCGCCAGCCCGTCCACAAGAGCAAACTTTTTCTCTCCATTTTTCAGTTCTTTCTCCCTCACTCAATTTCTGTAGCTTTAATTGTGACACATGACTTGTCTTTTCTCTTTTTTTTCTTCAGCTTGTCCTCTTTTTCCCTCAGGACTTTCTCAGTGTGTTGCGCATGCTGAATAGCAGTTTTAAGATCACATGTCGATGGTCATGAGCCTTTGCAGCTACAACAGTTCTCCATTTCTTCTCTATTACTCATCAACAAAAGAGTGGAAATCTCTGTTTACCTTTCAGGATCCAGAAACCCAGTTCCTTTTTGGCGGAAAGCAAGTCTCCCCATTAGCGCTTATACTTGCCTCTTGCCTCTGCTTTGACTGGTGTGGCCTACATGCCGAGCTTGATTTGCAATCTTTGCAGCGAAGTCTGAGAACTTCAGGATTCCTGTTGACTTTTTCTGTGATCACAGGTGGTCAAATATGACTCGCTCGAATTCGCTCAAGAAATCCTGCCGACAACGACAAACTGTCATAAATTCCACCTTGATGGATTATGGAGACAAGATCAGACAAAGATGCAGTTTAACAAAGATTAAAGCAGTTCATCCCTCTGGTCCCAATACAAATGATACAGGCAAATTTTAGATGTACACTGCACATTCAAGTCCTTTATCTCATCATCTTCCTCAATCCCTGGGACCACCTTACAAGCAATTTATCACATAGCAGTTGTATTGGAAATGTACTTATTATTAAATAAATCACCTTAAAGAGAGATTGAAACATTAGTCAAACAAGAATATTCTTTATTGTTACCAGCAACAGGGGATTGTCTCTAACATGCTCAGCCAGAGGGCTGAGCATCTCAGACAGAACTCCAAATGATAGTTGTCTGGATGGTGCTTATATTCTCCACCCATCCAGGAAGAGGGAGTGGATCAAAGGGTTTTTACGACGTATTGATCTCTGCGTCTTGGTGACTGTCTCGAGCTTATATTACCTCTCCTATTTGGAGGACTTCCCTGATAAACCAAACATGAGCAATAAACCCCCCATCCTTGCTTCCTCTTCGTACCTTTTTATGACAGATTAGACTCTTCCCACACTCCACACAGACAAATAAACTTACTCAGACATTAACTGATAATTATATAAAGAAAGAAAACTTCATTTGTTAATTTAACAATGTAATTCCCATTACACAGTCTTGCCTACCAGCAAGAAGTTCATAGGTTTGATTCTCGCCCAGGGTCTTTCTGTGTGGAGTTTGCATGTTCTCCTCATGCTTGTGTGGGTTTTCCCCCACTACTCTGGTTTTCTCCCACCTCCAAAAGCATGCGAATGGGCATAGGTAAATTGGCTACTCTAAATTGTCCATAAAAGTGAATATGAGTGTGAACGGTTGCCGGTCTCTAAGTGTTAGCCCTACGATTAACTTGCAATTGTCCAGGGTGTACCCTCCCTAAGTTATCTGGGATAGGCTCCAGTGCCCCCATGACCCTGAATAGCATAAGCAGTAGACAATGAGTGAATGAATACTCAAATTTCCCTGTTTGTAAACATAAACTGGCATTTTTGTTTAGTGCCAAGAAAGGGTGACAATTTGACTATGTAGGCTTTGATAAACACAGGCCACTCAATAAAAAAAAGTACCATTAAAATTGGGCATAAGAAATTATAGACATGATTCATGAAGTCATACAATGGCTCAGAAATCAGTGGATAGATGTGCATATTTATTCTTATTTTTGATTTTCAATATGACATTGCCTATCCTGACTGCATATCCATGCTCTGTATCAGGCAGTGTTGCCTTCTAAGACAGCTATTGTTAGCCAAATAAGTGTAAACTAATTTAAATACAAGCCTGTTATGCTTCTGTAAAAATTTATACTTTTCTACATTTAGGTTGGATTGCTCCTATAGTAGCAATTATGATAAATATAAAACCTCAAATTTATATAAACCTCATTGACCTTATATAAACCTCATTATATAAACCTCGTTTGACAGCAGTAAAAAGACACTACATATCATTCTTTCAGTATGAAATTTGATTACTTTTTCTAATATTTATTGAAATGGATTTTAGATCCACAACTGTTGGTCAAATCAAGGAAAACGGCGGTTTTGGGGAATCTTGAAACTGCGCACGTCTACCCTTCGGGACTTGAAAAAAGAACTTGAAAAGAAATTGTATGTGGTCCTTCAACTGTTTTTGGAGGACAATAGGGGAATCTTTAAACAATGAAAGATTACAATAAGACTGATCAAACATGGTAAAAATAAAGGACAGAAGTCATACAGAGGTCAGAAAATTCCTTGGCACAGACTTACAAACTGCACCAGTAATCACTAATATTTACATCCTTGGTGAATATGAACAAAAAACACTTGGAAAATATGTCTTTATTGTGTAACTTTTTAATATTTTGCTCAAAATATTTTCAAAAAATTCTGCTCTCATTGAAAAAAAAAAACAATTGTGGAATACAGTTTTATTCACACATAAACATATATTTGTGTGCGCCACAGTTAGTGAGGAGAATAAGTGGCAAGGGATCCGAGACCATTTCTTCATACAGAATCTCTCCGACTCCATCAGATTTCAAGGTCAATGCTGGTGTACTGTCGGTGCCGAGGCCTTTTTCCTGGATGGACATGCATGATCAGGGGTGATATCTGACTACTTACTTTTTGTACCTAAACTTCAAAATACTCCAAGCAAAGTTGAAGAAATACAGCTGCAGACTCCAGTTGAAAAAGAGCAAGTCCAACTTTATTGCAGTCAAGGAACATGTTCCAAAGTTTTTCAAAGTTTCCCCCAACAGTCAGCAGTCAGCTTACATGCTAGCCAAGCTCTCCATTCTCTTTCTGGCTATTCTGAAAATCACATCTGAATTCCCTTGTTTATATAATGTTTGCCTTATTTTTTACCCATTCTCTGGGGATTAATATTTATTTTATGAAATACATTTCCTGCTCCTCCTACAATTTTGTATCTCTTCCCTCAATTTCCATTAAGATAGTTATTATTTGTCTCCACAACCGTCTGTGGCCCGGAAGCCCCCTGAGCTACCCACCAAGCCTGGTAGGGTTACTTGTTAGCTGGTGGGCAAAGCCTATTTGGCAGAAACCCCCAGCCACTAAAGGCATGGATGAGTCTGCCTCTCTCGCGCTGTCTGTGGGAGTCTAGTTTGCTAACTCTGTCGCTTGTGGGGCTTCGGGGCGTGTCTGACTTCCACGCAAGTATACCGATAGAATGGAGATGTCATTTAGAGCATGCCAGGTGTCTGTTTAAGCCTGCCAACTCTCTGGCTTCATGAAATGCTGTACAGTAACTGAGATGCTGATACTGCTAGTAAACATTGCAGATGCTTTTACAGCTTTCCCGGGTTTCCTTTTGGATGCTAGACAGTTCAGGATGCCTCCCCCTCGTTTCACTGGGATCGTCTTGACCGAGGTCGGAGACTTCCAGATGTACTGCATGAAGAAGGAAGTAGTGGATGCTCTCTTGCACAAAGGGGCTATAGAATTGATTCCCCATGCAGAGAGGCGGCCCGGATTCCACAACCGGTATTTCACAGCAAAATGGGTGTGCATCCTGTTTTAAATCTACAGCAGTGGAATCAGTCTCTGAGGAGATTTAGGTTTAAGATGCTTACGATCCTTATGATCGCTGGGCAAATCAGGTCCGAGGACTGGTTTGTCACAATAGATTCCAAGGAGGCATACTTCCATATATCCATCACAGATATCTCTCAATGTATGTTTTTGTGAGCGAAGCTTACCAATATCAGACCTCTTCCTGGCCTTATCCCCTTGCCCCTTCATGAAATGTGTGAATGCATCTTTATCCCAGCTGAGGATTCAGGGCATCTGCATTCTCAATTACGTAGAGATTACATAGTCGCAGCAGTTGGTAATACATCATCGAGATGTTGTGCTCAGCCACATGAGGTCCTTGGGGTTCCGAATCCTTCAACTTTTGGGAGTCGTTTATATATCTTTTTCTTCTGTACAGCTGCTTTGGGACAATGTCTATTGCTAAAAGTGCTTTAGAAATAAAATGTAACTTTCATTGAAAACGAACATGACTCACTTCGCGATGCAGGAACAGTTCTCTCCTGCTCAAGTGTCCAGGATCAGGCTCGCCAGCCCACCACTCTAAAGCAGTTTCAGGGGGTGCTGGGGTTCATGACGCCAACATTCTGTCATTCCATGGGCCTATTGCACATGAAACCCATTCTGTGTGACCACAGTCACCCGCAGATGCCTTTGTGTGGTTAATGTTTTTACTTCGACTACTTATGATCTTATGGACTTCGGAAAGGAGTCCTTATGTCTTATGGAATCTTATGGACTTCGGCTTTCCCTTTCAGGACTCACTTTTACATGTGGTTTTAACCTTATGGAGTAAGGTTGCAAAACTCAATAACCATGCATAATAATTTTTTCGTATAAAATGCAAACATGTTGATCCATTTTGCTCACATATTATTGTAGCATAGCTTGTGCTGAATACAAATAAAATACATCTTGGCTGTCACACGAAAGGTCTGTGGCCTGGACGCCCGCCTAAGGGTGCTACAGATTGTGCGTGTACCAATGACTCACATATGCACTGTGTTACACAGACTGATCCCCAATCCTCACACATAATCACACACACCTGCATGCACTCAGGAAAGGACCATAATAGAGCCACGCTAACTAAGAGTCAGCGTGGGTTATTGTTTGGTGTTCAGTTTGAGCTTCGCCACTATGTTCACACGCTGTTTGAATAAAGTATGTCTAAACGAAACTCTGCATTTGCGCTTCTGGCTTCCTACTTGCCGTCCACAGCTACTCGGATGAAGCCCTTTGGTTCGTCCGTTTCACATTGGCTAAGAGTATGTTATAAGTAGCTCAAATAAGCACGAATGTTAGGCCATCAAAACATCTCACAGGCCCCCAAAAACCCTTGGACCCCAGAGGGTTAAATACTTTGTTGAAAAGACCTGAGTAATCAGTCATGTAGGCCAGAATATTTACTTCAAAATGATGTGAAAACCATTCTAACCACTCATACACAAACAACAACATAATGAGTTATACTGTGTAAGTCAGTTTTTGTGTCAGCACTGCTGTATGCGTGGGGTTACTGAAAGTTATGAATATTAATTGTAATTCACACCTGAGGTTAAAGCCTCTCTCCCACTAACAAATCTTCCCCCATCAAGCAGCCTGAAGAAACAATGTGACACTGAAAGATTTTTTATCAATTTTATTGTAATTGCTCTATACAGTAGCTCACAAAAGTGATTACACATTTCTTCTGTGAGTAAACATTTTTGTAAATATTTCAGTATATTTTGATGTAACAACACTGAAGATATGACACTTTGCTACACTGTAAAGTGGTGAGTGTACAGCTTGTGTAAAAATGTAAATTTGCTGTCTCCTAAAAAGTCGCTCAACACACAGCCATTAATGTTTGAAACACTAGCAATAAAAGTGAGTACACACCAAAGTGAAAATGTAAAAATTGTGCCCAAATAGGCTTTTCCCTGCCTGGTGTCATGTGACTCATTAGTGTTAATGGGTCTCAGTTGTGAATGGGGAGCAGGCGTGCTAATTTGGTGTTATCACTCACACTTTCTCTCATACTGGTCACTGGAAGTTCAACATGGCACCTCATGTCAAAGAACTCTCTGAGGATCTGAAAAAAAGAATTGTTTGTGTGATTGTGATTGTCCAAGTGAGGAGTACAAAGACAAGTATTGTTGCTTACAGTCAAGCATGGTGGTGGGTCGCTACATACGCAGTGAAGAGTGCGAGCTTTAGTGCTACTACATTCTGCCCGGGATGGATTGGGAGATTCTCTTTGGGCCTCCCGAGCAGGGTGGACGGATGAGTCCGCCGGTGAAGAGGATCTTTCTGCTTCCATGATCCAGCCTCGACGCCGCCAGTGGAAGCCTCACATGCGCTGATCGGAGGCGCATGAGCCACGCCCCTTCCATCACGCTGAACTGGCTGCCGCTGGGACGTGCGCTCCCGACGAAAGTCAACCTTCTGCTGAGTTGCCACCACTGCATATCTCCAACCAGCTGAATGATAAACAGACTCTGGAGCATCTGGCATGCCTGAGCCAGGGAGAACGTGATGTGTAGTTTTACATCGCTGAGTTCCTGGAGCTGGCACCATCCACCAGCTTACCCAAAAAGGAGCTCTGGGCAATATTTTGGTTTGGCTTGAGCGAGCCACACTGAACCAACTTAGTGCCAGACATGTATGGGCACACTGACCACACCTTAATCTGTCTTGTGAGGCCTTCGTGTCAGCCTGGGGACCCACACCACCCGTTCCAGAGCCAGACGACCTGCCAGAGCTCATACCACCTGCTCTGACAGGCCCTCCTTCTCTCTCCGCACCCAGGCAGTCCATCCTGGAACTCCTAACAGAGGCCCCAGATGTCCATGTCGGCCCCAAAGCTCCGCGCCAGTTTGCAAAGGGCCCAGCACTCCCTCCTGCGCCCAGTAGTGACCCCGATCCCACTCCCGAGCCCAATGTCCTAGCCCATTCAATTCAATTCAATTCAATTCAATTTTATTTATAGAGCGCTTTTAACAATACACATTGTCTCAAAGCAGCTTTA
>JAOUQX010073459.1:0-13955 GCA_028566295.1 Liobagrus marginatus | reverse complement strand
TAATAATAATAATAATAATAATAATAATAATAATAATAATAATAATAATAATAATAATAATAATAAAAATAATAATAGACACCCGGAAATAGATAAACTGAAAGGAATTAAAAGAAGATCAGGTAACAGGCAAGGAAATGCTGTACAATATGTCCACGTCACTTTAAACATTTTTTAATCGTCCGGAAGAGGGCGCTAATGCGACAGAGCATCTTAATCCTCAGAAAGAAGAAGAAGAATCGGACCACACGCGTTCCAAAATGTCGGACTCTACTGTTGTGGTCGTGTAGTAATTTGTTGACACATTATTAGTTTCAACTTGATATTTTTACTCTGGACTTTACCTCCAGGTAGTTGGTATACTTAGGTAGATAAAAAAATAAATCGCCATGGCGCAGAGGAAGAAGAGATTGTGGAAGAAGAAGAAGCACGCGGCGTACAGAGAACCAGACGTCGACTCAGATGGAGGAGATTTCGAGCTCGCGGCCGAAATTAAAGACGACGTTGTGGCAAGTTAAAAATAAACTAAAATAACTGCCGTCTCTCGTTATGGCCGCTAGAAACTGCAGTATAAACAATACAAGTTCCCTTATTAACTGGGAAAAGTGACATGTCTATAAACATGTTGAACAATATGACGTTTAACTGCTCGTAAGCCATATAGAATAAACGCGCAGTGCTAATTATGCTAACTATATAAACTGTGTTTTTCTGCGGAAGTCAATGTCAGGATGCTCAGATCAGCCCACATCATTCCACAGGTTTGGACACGAGATAATTAATGGCCTTTAAGGTCTTCTGTTTATACCAAGGTATATTAACATTTGCATTTCTTCCAGGGTTCATAACATTTTTCAGCAAAGCAACCAAGAAACAATGATTACTTATCTATGACAACAAACAATGCCAAGCTTTAGTAACTTTTTCAGTTCCAGATATATAATATAGTACGGATTATAAACTATAAAAGTTTAATTGTCAGTAAAGTCCATGTTTAACAAGAATAACAAAAAGACTCTTTTACCAGTCTACTAGTAAGTATTGTGTTGCCATTAGGAAAAGACCCCATCTTGGACTGGTCTGATATGCCCTGACGTGAAGCAGTCCTATTTATACTGTGTGTGTGTGCGTGGACTATTTGGTTCTCCACAGTTTGGTAAAAAGCTGCCTCGCTTCCCGACATCTTCTGATTGCGTGTCAGATGTAGAACTGGACACCAGAGAGCTGGTGCGTGCTCAGAACAAAAAGAAGAAAAAGTCTGGCGGCTTTCAGTCCATGGGTATGTCCAAGTGGAAAAAGGTTGTTAAAAACATAATACTGCTTTAAACACACTGAAACATCACTCCAGCATGTGTCCCCCAATTGTGTAGGTCTCAGCTATCCTGTCTATAAAGGGGTCATGAAGAAAGGCTACAATGTTCCAACCCCCATCCAAAGAAAAGTGAGTCCTTTATTACTATGCTTTATTCGTTTATTCTCCCTGGGAAAAGTCTCTTGACCTTTACCGGATACGGATTATTGTGCGTTTGTTTTGCGACAGACTATTCCCGTCATCCTGGATGGGAAAGATGTTGTCGCCATGGCGCGGACGGGAAGCGGTAAGACCGCTGCGTTCTTGGTTCCCATGTTCGAGAGGTTGAAAGGACCTCAAGCTCAGACGGGCGCCAGAGCTCTTATTCTCACACCCACGAGAGAGTTGGCACTACAGACGATGAAGTTCACTAAAGAGGTGATTTGAGGCCACGGCTGGAAATGCTTGTTTTATTAATCAGTGATTTGTCATTAATGAGTGTTTGGTCATTTTCCAGCTCGGAAGGTTTACTGGTCTAAAAACTGCACTAATCCTTGGTGGAGACAGGTAAGTTTTTTTCCCTGGGTCATCGTTTTCATTGGTGTACGAGTCGTGTTGGCTTTTAAGCCGCCATTGATTTAAATAAATAAACAAATAAATAAAGCAACATTTTTTTTACTTCTTCCTTTTCCAGCATGGATGATCAGTTTGCTGCTCTCCATGAAAATCCAGACATGTAAGTGTGTCAACACACTGTACAAATCTGTAAATTATACTTTCTATTCTGTTGCATTGTCGAGCTCACTTTATATTCTATACTGCATTGAGAAGATACACTATATGATCAGATGTACTGGGACACCTGACCCATCATATTATGATGTTTTTTAAAAGTCATATTACTTTATCTAGGATAATAATGATTATCTAGTATCACTCTTCGTCCTATAATCCACTCTTTCCCCTAGAGTGTGCAACGTGACTGTGTGTTCATTCATCTACAATAGTATTAATGAGACACTAATGCTGTAATAGTGAGAAGGTTTTGGGGTGCAGTCTTCATGGATCTCAGTGGCTTTGTGCACAAGGGCATTGTCATGCTGGAACAGTGTTTGGTTTTCTTGGGTCCAGTGAAGGAATTATGCAAGGCAGCATATAGAGACATCCTAGACAATGGTGTGCTTCTAATTTTTTGGCACCAAAGGATAGGTATGCTGGTTGGTGTCCATAAACATTTGGTCACATAGTGTATATGTGATAAATACTACAGGTGAAATTGTTACTTCTTGTAAGATATTCTTTCTTGTACCGAATTTCTCAGCATCATCGGTACTCCTGGCCGTCTGATGCACGTCGTCATGGAAATGAACCTCAAACTACGGAATGTGGAGTATGTGGTGTTTGACGAAGCGGATCGGTGAGCAGATTTTCTCTCACACTGCAGCATTTTGTCCTGGTTTAATCCTTAGGTGTTAGTGTTTTGTTGTAATCTTCATTTTGACGTTTGGGAATAGTTTGGTTCTGGGGTCTTTTTTTTTTTTTAGTTTTTAAATTTTTTTAACAGACTGTTTGAAATGGGCTTTACGGAGCAACTGCAGGAGATCATTAGGCGTCTCCCCGAAACACGGCAGACCGTGCTGTTCTCCGCCACGCTGCCCAAACTGCTTGTGGAATTTGCAAGAGCTGGTTAGAACTCTCACAGTTTTTAGAGTTAGCAAAAATGGACTGCACTGGACTTCATCAGGACACCATGATCATGTTTGTTTTCTGTTCCACAGGATTGGCTGATCCTGTCTTGATCCGTCTAGATGTCGACAGTAAGCTCAGCGATCAGTTAAAGGTAAACTGAGCAGTGGTTCCCAACCTTTTTTTCCAGGAGACAGGTCTGATGCAGGAATCATCCATTATCTAGCGTTTATCCTGTTCAGGGTCGTGGGGGCGCTGAAGTCTATCCCAGATAACTTAGTGTGTGAGGCGGGGTACATACTGTACAATCAGCAGTTAATCACAGCACTAACACTTAGAGACAGACAACCATTCACACACACATTCACTCCTATGGACAATCTAATGTTGCATGTGCACAGGGAGAACATGCAAACTCCACACAGATAGACCCTGGGTGTGAATCGAAACCATGACCTTACTGTGAGGCAGGCGCGCTAACCATTCTGCCGCTGTGCTGCCCCATACGAGGGTTCACGAGGGCGGACGTTTCTTTTCAGGCTCTGCTTTTAAACCGATGAAATTTCTTCTTGTTTCAAATCAGAATGATGTCCAGCAAAATCAAATAGACTGGGGTATTCTATGAATCATGAAGCACTACTCGTTTCTGTTTTCCCTTTTTAGCTGTCTTTCTTTCACCTGCGTCTGGATGACAAGCCTGCACTGCTGCTGTATCTTCTACGTAACGTTGCAAAGCCTCAGGAGCAGACAGTCGTATTTGTGGCGACAAAACACCACGTGGAATACCTCAACCAGGTGACTAAGACACTGCTTTGTGTGGAATGCACCCATCTCTGATCCTCGACATAATACAGAATTCGCTAAATCTGTAATAAAGCTTGTTCGGGTGTGTTGTCATAGGAAAATAAGCAGTGATATTAATGTGGCATTTTATTACTAGAGAAACAATCGATTAGAATTAGTCAACGAATGTCGTTAGTGGTTTGTCTTGTAGTTGAAACTTTAGAGATGTTATAATGGCGCATTAGTCACGACACTTTGAATAATCAGAATTTAGTAGTGCCGCAAAATGACATTGAAACAGTATTGACTGCTAACTGTCTGTTTATATCCTGGTATGCAGTTCCTAAAATAATTGCCTAGTTTTTAGTTATTGTGGTGTTTGGCAGAAACTGGAAAAAAATCTACACATATGCTATATGGGAAACAATATTTTTAATATGCTATATAAATGCTTTTTTTGAACATTGTTTCATTCATCTTGAATTCTTGCATTTTTCGTAGCTGCTGACGTCACAAGGAATCGAGTGTGCGTATATATATAGCGCTCTGGACCAGACTGCCAGAAAAATCAACATCGGTCGATTTGTCCACCGGAAAGCAATGGTGCTGTTGGTGACTGACGTGGCAGCTCGGGGTATCGATATCCCTCTCCTGGACAACGTCATCAACTACAACTTCCCCTCCAAGTCCAAGCTCTTTCTGCACAGAGTTGGTAGGTTTAGTATGATATAATTCAATTTAACAGGCTACATTTTCAAAGGGACTGGAGTGAGTGCGTAAACAACAAACTGTACGAGATAAACCCAGTACTAAAACAAGAGCATATAACTAAATACCACCAAGAAAACAGACACAACCGAGTTGGATACATGAGGTGCCGAATAGGACACGCAACACAAACCCATTCATACCTCCTGAGACGAGAAGAGAGACCGATCTGTGAGGATGTAAAGATACCCTGACCATAAAATACATTAACAGAATGCCCATTCCTGAACGACACAAGAAATGGTTTTTGCACAGAAAGGGTTTCAAAGGACTTTTTTTTTTTTTTTTTTTTTAAAGGATCCATCGTAGAATTTTTTGCAAGCATCAAGATGAAAAACTATTTTTGAATGGTATCACGAGGTTAACACATAGGAGAACAGAGTTAGAGGCCCACAAAGTATGTGTATGTGTGTGCATATATATTTAAACATGCATATACTGTATGCACGTGGATATATGTACAAGTACACGTGTAGATCACCATGAATATAGTCATAGATGCTGGCATGGCTTAAAAGCCAAATAAAAAAACAAACAGTCTAAATTTTCCAGCATTACAGCGATTATGGTTTAAATGCTGAAATTAATAAGGTTTGTGGAGATCAAGGTTTATTTTAAGGCCTGTTTTGTATTTCTGCATTTATTAGTGCATAAAGTAGTTGTACGTGTCCACTAGAGGGCAATAATGAAATAATAGTCTCCGATTGTACCGTAGGTTGAGTGTCCAGAACGTGGAGGTTCTGAAGACTAGCACTCAGTTACAGACACTACGTCCCAAATAATTTCACATTAGTTGTTAGACAGTAGTTTATGAGACAGTTTAAAAAAGATTTTGTAAATATACTGTAGCCTCTTCAAACCCTGCCCACTGCATAAGCTCTAAAATGACTGTTTTTAAAAATCAAACATTCACAGCATTTAGCCGACGCCCTTCTGCAAAGCGACTTGCATTTATCTTATTTATTTAACTGAGCAGTTGAGGGCCATCCTCAGGGGCCCAGCGATGGCAGATTGGTGGTGCTGGGAATCGAGTCCTTGATCTTCGGATCGGCAGTCCAACACCTTATCCACCTTAGCAGTCGTGACCTAAAACACTGGATAGCAAGCTACCATGAGACAGAACCCAGTTGTATGTGTTAAATGTGTTAAATTGTTTTGTTGTGCAGGTCGCGTAGCCCGTGCTGGCAGGAGCGGTAGAGCCTTCAGCTTGGTGTGCCCAGACGAAGTGGCTTTCGTTTTTGACCTTCACCTCTTTCTTGGACGGTCATTGCACCTGTCAACCAATGATCACTCCCCGGGTACCTTACCTCACCTCACCATAAGATCTGCGTTAGGGCTTGCTTGCCAGTTATAGGGTGTAAATTGATATTTGCAAACATTCTTCATTTCTAAAGTTTTATTTTGATCTTTTTCTTTTTTTCTTTCATAATTTGTGTCAAATTTACAAAAAGTTTCTTTAAATTACTTTTGTAACTCTTCTCATCTTTGTCTAGATGCTGATGGAGTACTGGGTCGCGTCCCACAAAGCATCCTGGATGACGAGGACTCACACGTCCTAACGGCTCATGAGAACTCTCTAGACCTCCAGAGCCTCAAACAGGTCGCTGAGAATGCTTACAAACAGTACCTGAAATCCCGACCCAACCCTTCCCCAGAATCTGTGAAGCGGGCGAAGAACACCGATCTGTCCACCATAGCTGTTCACCCGTTGCTTGGTTTGTGAAGGTTATATATCATTTTAGTCCAAGTGTCTGGATTAGTCTTTACTGAAAGTGGCACGTTCTGGCATGTCTTCAGGGTCAGGACTCGAGCAGATGGAGTTGGAGAGACTGCAGATGGTTGACTCGATCAAGTTGTACAAGTCAAAATCTGTAAGCAAATGATGGAAACTAAGTCTTTGTTCTAAATACATGCGTTATTAGTGTTTTTCTTTCATTTATTCATTCATTCATTATCTAGCACTTATCCTAGACAGACAACCATTCACACAGACGTTCACGCCTATGGCCAATTTAGAGTAGCCAGTTCACCTATGCCCAATCACATATGTTTGGGGGCGGAGGAAACTGGAGTACCCCGGGGAAAACCCGCGCAAGTACCGGGAGAACATGCTAACTGCACACAGAAACACCCCGGGTGGGAATCGAACCCATGACCTTCTTGCTGTGACGCAAGAAGTGCTTACCACTCGGCCACCGTGCCTTTGTCTGCATTCCCACAATGCACTGCAAACCTACAGTAGAAGTATGTCGTAAGACTGAGAGTAAATCAGCCATAAATTACTTACATACTCTCTGAATGTCTTAGACTATATTTGAGATCAACTCCAACAACAAAACCAGCGCCAGCGAGGTCATGAGGACGAAGCGTTCACGAGACCGCTGTCTGGTGGACCGGTTCCAGAAGACGAAAGAGGAGAAGAAGGCAGAAAGTCAGCAGAACCGTCCGGCTCTTCAGAGCTCAGGCCCAACACAACGGTACCAGGGTGAGGATGAGGATGAAGACCTTCAGGTAAATCTACACAATAGTCCACTTACTTATTTAATAATTTACTATAGGTGGCGTTGAGTCCTGAGTTGTTGTATTTGTCAGTCTATAATTGTCTATTTAAGGTCTTGTTTTCACAGAATTAGTGAAATATTAGTAATATACTAATTCAGCAATATTATACTGAGAAATAAACACTAGAAGCAGTCTGACTGGTTTGTATCCCTCAGGGTGTGTTCTCAAAAGTGGTTGGAGGTAAAAAGCGGAAGCAGGATGAGCTCTTGAGCACAGACAGACCCAAGAACAAAAAGAACAGGCAGTCGGTCCGAGATGACGAGTTTTACATCCCCTACAGACCCAAGGACTTTGAATCCGAACGAGGGTATGATTTCGTTATCTTCAGGTTAATCACCCTGTAAAGCAAGCGGTCAGTTAGTTGTGTTTAGCGGCAGATATTCAGCCGACGGTTCATGGGCGTGACTTATGAAGCTGAGACTAAATATATAATTTTATCAGTGCATAATTTGTGTTCAGCTTCACCTTTTTCCCGTTTAGCAGTAAAAGTATCTTTGCAATAAAAACGAAACATTTTTGAGTACGTGGTGGCACGGTGGTAGAGCGGTTAGCATTACTGCGTCGCAGCAAGAAGGTCATGGGTTTGATTCCTGCTCAGGGTGTTTCTATGTGGATGTTGCTCCCCGTGCTTGTGCTGGTTTCCTTGGATACTCCGGTTTCCTCCAAACACATGTGATTGGGCATAGGTGAATTAACTACTCTAAATTGTCCATAGGAGTGAATGTGTGTGTGAATGGTTGTCTGTATCTAAGTGTTAGCGCTGTGATTAACTGCTGATTGTACAGTATGTACCCCGCCTCACACACTAAGTTATCTGGGATAGACTCCAGCGCCCCCATGACCCTGAACAGGATAAACGCTAGACTAGAATGTTTTGAATGCAAAAATTGTCTTCTTGTTTTTTGTTAAATCTAAAGGAAGAGTTATTTACTCTCTATCACTGGGAACACTCCAAATGTCTCTGTTTATGATTCTTTTAATACCATATGAGGCATTGAGTTAAGTGGGGATTGTGTGTGTTTGCTTTTTGTCCGTAGACTCAGTCTCACAGCAGAAGGCAACTCGTTTGATCATCAGGCCTCCTCGGCTGTTCTGGATCTGATGGGGGACGAGAGCAACACGCTGGAGCAGCACAAGATGATGATGAGATGGTGAGAGTCGAAATGCCTTTAAACACATTTAAATCAAAGGCAAATGGGGCACAATAGTCTAGCTACAAACTCTCTGTCTGACTGAATTACTCCAGGGACCGCAAGAGGAAACGCTTTGTCCATGATACAGGAAAAGAAGAGAAAAAGAACAAAATAAAAACGGAGAGCGGGCAAGTGGTCAGTACTAAGAAGTCCAAGAGAAACTTGTATCCTTTCATCTGGAATTGTGTTTGTAGTTGACGTGGATTCTGGCTGAAGGCTAAAGCAAGTGTATGATGAAAATGCTGTTCAAGATATATTCCTTCACTCGGGTCTAGTTATGAGGAATGGAAAAAGAAATACAAGGTGGACGATGCGGATGATTCAGACGGAGAGAACGGGGGAGGAAGGGGACCGAAACTTGGAGGTATAAACCTGTTTAAATTCTCATTTTTCATACCATGAAAGGAATCAAACAGTGATAATGAATTGCAGGACTGGTCACATAATCAGGTATTTATATAATTGTAACTTTTGACCTTTTTAAATAAAGATCTACATATTTTGGCGCTTAGTTTTAAGTCCATTCCTCAGTTAAAATGAGATATTATTCTTGATTTGCTGTACTGCGGTAGATAAGGGCTCATCTTTATGCATTTAATTTTGTTATTGCAATGTTTCATTTTTATCAATATTAGTCAACCGAACAAGTCAGAAATGTATACATGATTACATTAATAAGTGTAAACCATTTTTAAAATTTAAAGGACATTTTTAAGAAATCTATATTATATAATAGTATTAAATTCTACATTTAAATGTTAAGTCCCCTGCGCTATGCTAGATGCAAGTCAATTATAGTAATAATTGACTTAACAGTTAGGGATGCACCGATACCGAGCTCATGTACTCCGAAACCAAAAACTGATACGTGACAATGTCGGCCTCAGCAGTTTGGAAATATTTCATAATGATTGATAACTTTTTTCTTTGTTATTATGGCCTTTGATGGTTATTGCTGTATTGTACTCATTAGGTTCAATGTGTTGTGCTTGGGAAATTGACAGATTACCTAAAGTATATACAGTATATGTAAATAAAATACAGGTATTAGTAATTAACATAACATAAAAAAAAAATGCTGGTACTCGATCCTTAGCAGCTGTTATTGGTAAATCCCTCATTATAGTGATGTTACAAAACAACCAGGGTTAATGCATGATAGCCAAATTTCTGTTTGCTTTACAGTCAATAAATAAATACGGCTCCTACTTTATTATTCAGGTCACAGGGGTCGACACGGCGCAGGAGCTCAGCCCCAGAACAAGAGAGGCTCTCAGGTTCGTTCTGAGCTGAAGAGCAGCCAACAGATCCTGAAACAGCGCAAACAACGCTCGAAGCAGCAGTTCCTGCAAAGCGGTGCCTTGAAGAAGCTGCGTGGCCGAAACAAGCAGAGACTAAACGATGTGATGAAGTCCGGCTTTGGACGAGGCCACTTCAAGAAAGGCAAAATGAGGAAAAGGATGTAGAAGCCTGTGAGCATCGAAACACAACAAACCCAAACACCTGATTGGCATCAAAGACCTGAATCTATTCATAATTCTCTTTTGTTCTGTATTTTTTGGGGGTGAACTGATGGCTATTAAGAGCTTAGGCCATTTCAGGAAAAAATGGGGAAGTTTTGTATGAAACAAAGGTGTGAAACGTACCAAAGTTTGGAAAGGTGGAAGATGTGATAAAGCATTCTCACGGAGATGTGACCTATAACGATGTTATATTTTTGTTATATACATAAATATATATAAACCACAAAATCTGTATTTTGAAATCTGTGAAAAATACACATGCTAATGGCAACTAAGATGTATTGTTGCCTGTGTTGTAAATTATTATTATAAATGTCAGCCATTGCAACCAAAATCAAATCATTATCGTTGGCTGTTGTTTAGATTTCAACCACAAGATGGCAGCAGTTGCAGTAAATACATATGATACTGAAATCCACCAGATCTTTTCTTTTCACTACATCAGCCAAAACGCAGTTTTGAGTTTTTTGTTTGTTTTTTGCTTGTTTTAATTGCTGGGTTTTGGCTTTGCCGTTCTGACAAACAGCAATTTAAAAAGTTTCTCTACATACTTCTACAAATAACCATGTTTCCACAACAAAGATCAAAACAAGCCTGTGCGAGTGTCGAAGGACGTGTCGAGGGGGGGGAAACTGAAAAATTCCTTTAGTGGAAAGATGGTTGTTTCCACAGCAGAACTATGCAGCCAGTTGCAGGACACATGTTGAGAGTTGTAGTCCATATGGTTGCAGTTAATTAAATTTGTTCTTGTTATCGCTAGGTGATCTGTGCCATAATATCGGAGTTATGCCTATGCTTCATTTATCCCATTAATGATTAGTGAGTGCCTGTCCAACTCGGGCCTACAGCAGTACTGGTCAAATGACTTGTAAATGAAACTGCTTGGACTGTGGGAAGGTAGAAGGGATCATTAGCTAATTAGGATCATTTGGACATTCTGAAGTCTGGTCTGCTTGTAAATCTAAATAGTACACACGCTTGTTTGCTGTAGAACATTAATCACAGTTGTCTTAAGTGACCGAAGTAATCGTATAATAGTGTGAGCTACTTTAGCTCAATGTTTGTTGCCTTTGTGAATTTAGTTATATTTTTGGTCGAACTGTCAGTTGTTTGGATCTGTAAGAGGTTCTTTGAAGTGTTTCGTTCTTATTTTATAGAAATGTTTATTAACAAAATAAATACAGAATAATTTGTATACTTGGACATGCATATGTCATTATTACATCTATAAAGAGCAATTTCTTTAGCAGAATTTTTGTTTCTGTCTTAAGGGGGCGGGGGAAATGCTGTTTGTTAATTTTAATGAGTAACTAGTCAGCAAACTATTTTGTCCTGAAGACTCCTGTAAAGTTCAGCTGTCTGGACAGAAAGATTACTAATATAAATATATGATACTGTAGTATGACTGTTAACAATCGAACTATTTGTAATACCGTATATATGAACTTGTAAAGGGAAAATAAAACCAAGAAAGTCCCTCAATTTTTAAACCAGGGTGAATTTCACCGTGTGTGTGCGCGTGCGTGTGAGAGAGAAATAAAAACATACACTATGTATTTGTAATAGCTTATCACTTAATGCGTATATCATTACTGGGCTTACATGCTTATTATGGGCACAAGTATTGGGACAACTGACTATCGCATATCTCTCAAATGTGATATTTAAACACTTTTTTTTTAAAATTTGGTCTCACTCTTAGTTCAATTAAAAACGTCTGAAAATAATGTCCATTAGATTGTGTAGCATTGCTGCGGGAATTCTCTTTTTCAGCTACAATAGTATTAATGAGATCAGACACTAATGTAATAGTGAGGAGGTTCTGGTGTACAGTCGGTGTTACAGTTCATCCTAAAGGTGTTCAGTGGGGTTGAGTCCGAGTCAGGGTTCTGTACAGAACACTCGAGTTCTTCCGCTCCATAGCATAGCAAAACAGCATACCATAACATAGTATAGCATAAAATAAAATAATATAGCATAACATATAACACAACATAGCATAACATAACATGTAACATTCAGAACACACCATGTCTTCATGGAGTTCAGGAGCTTTGTGCACAGGGGCATTGTCATGCTGGAACAGTGTGTCTCTTAGTTCCAGTGAATTGTAACCTCAATGTTAAAGGAGATGAGTGTCCTGGTGATTAGATGTCCACCAACGTTTGTCCATATAACATAGGTAAAGTAATATGATCTTAAACCCATCTGACATTGAAAGCAACATTAATCCAGGCACATCGTATGTGGTACTGTAGTTATTCTCAGCAATGAATTAAAGCAATGCAATGAATCAAACACATCTATGCAGTAGTAGTCATAGCCATCTATATTTATTATATATATGCATGTATGTATGCACTACTGGTATTTTTATATATATATATATATATATCCCACTGAGATAGGAGCAAGACAAGAGCACTCTTGAGTCGTCTGATCAGATTGCTTTGCTTTTTTCCGAACCCTGGCTCTATTCTAAAGTAAAGAGGAGCGACTGCCTTATCGGCTTTCCCATGGCCGACACAGCATCCACTCGAGATAGGACCAAGGAACTGCTGTTCCAAACCGGTGAGAGTGCTGAAAGTCAGCCATTGATATGCGACAGGACCGTGTGAACTTCCTTATCGAACGTGCTATGATTTGGGCATCAATCAGAAATCATTCACAGAAAAAATTCTTAAAGAAAGAAATAAAGTAAAGTTAGGCGGCATGGTGGCAGAGTGGTTAGCAGTCCAGCACCACAGCAAGAAGGTCATAGGTTCAATTCCAGCCCATGGTGTTTCTGTGTGGAGTTTGCATGTTCTCCCCTTGCTTACGCAGGTTACTCCGGTTTCCTCCCGCCTCCAAACATGTGATTGTGCATAGGTGAATTGTCTACTCTAAATTGTCCATAGGAGTGAATGTGTGTGTGAATGGTTGTTTGTCTCTAAGTGCTAGCCCTGCGATTAACTGCTGATTGTACGGGGTGTACCCCACCTCACACACCAAGTTTTCTGGGAGAGACAGAACAGGATAATTATCGAAGGGAGGAACCAGATTTAAAAGGGAATTCATATTCATTTGGATGGCACTGGATAGTTTGACTGTCAATAATCACCTTTTGCTCTAACTGTACCATATGTGGTCAAATACAATTGTGTAACCAGAAGCTTTTAATAAAAACTTAGGCGCATAACTCAATCATGATTTTTAATTTCATGAAATCAGCTTTCGGTTGATGCCACGTCCATTTATTATACAGCGAGAGAACATAATAGAGAATTTATTGATCTTCAGTAAAGGCTTTATCATAGTCAGTGATCTGGTATATCCAAAGCCTTACATTTATATTTACAGCATTTGGCAGACATTCTTATCCAGAGTGACTTACAACTGAGCAGTTGAAGGTTAAGGGCCTCGTTCAGGGGCCCAACAGCGGTAGCTCGAAAGTGCTGGGAATCAAACTCCGGATCAGCAGTCCGGCACCTTAACCACTGAGCTACCGCTTCCCACTAACAGGGTGTTAAGTGGAAATACAGTCTGCATGGACGCTGTACCAGTCACACGTATTTGGGAGTGGGAGAAAACAAACCCTGAGGAAACCCTAACCCAAAGAGGCTGTACAAAGGCTATATGCAACACAGACAGTAACCTGAGATCAGGATCATGCTAAGAATTCTTAATCTGTGAAATGTCATGCAACGTTTGCATTCCTAAGTTCCTAAATTAAAGGCCAGAACTATGTGCACAAGTGACCTTTGCTGTTGAGCATCCTGAGTAAGGTGCGGAGTTGTTGACACTACATCTGAACAATGAACGTCTCGGGAAGGACAAGCGTTCATGTGCTTTGGCTCATGGGACATGTTTAATGGTGTTCTGGTTTCAGCAAACTGTTGACTTTTGTTTTGGTTGCACTTCCATTAGTGATTTGATGAAGACAACTTAATTGATAGATTGTTCACAGTTTCAGTGTGTGAAGTTAAAAAAAAAAGGTACTTGTTGAATTTATTGTAGGAGCTGTCAAATTATGTTCTGCTATTCATTCATTTATTCATTATCTAGCGTTTATCCTGTTCAGGGTCATGGGGGCGCTGGAGTTTATCCCAGATAACTTAGTGTGTGAGTCGGGGTACATCCTGTACAATCAGCAGTTAATCACAGCACTAA
>JAOUQX010073424.1:0-13966 GCA_028566295.1 Liobagrus marginatus | reverse complement strand
CACCAGGCAAGCTACCATCATTGGGTCCTTGAGCAAGGCCCTTAACCTCACCTGCTCCAGGGGTGCCATTTGTTCTGTCTGACCCCAGCATTCAAATTTGTATGCTGGGATATGCAGAATCAAAGAATTTCACTGTATGTTGTGCATGTCACCAATAAACTGAACTTTAACTTTACTAACCTCATATCTTTTTTAACTAAGGAAAGGCAGAACCCTTTTTACTCCCGAAGGGAGGCAACAAGATCGGACCTTTACAGAATGCCCTCTACACAACTTCCTTACTTGAGTGAAAGTACAGATAACTACTGGTCAAATATTACACCATTACATGTAAAACGTGTAAAGCCAATTTTTGCTTAAGTAAAAGTACCTAAAGTAAAAAACAAACAAAAAAAAATTCTTGGAAAGGCAATATTAAATGTGTTCTGACTTTGTCATACCACAGAAATTTTTTTTATTAACCATTCAGCCGAATTAGAATGATTAAAAAATATGCCAAGTAAACAAAAGTGAAAAGACAAAAGAAAAGGAAAAGTGATCAAAATATTGCCAAAAAAAAAACAACCTAAAAATATAATAAAAAGGGGCGGGATCTTGCCCTCTCTAAAACTGCGGGACGGTCTGCGCTGGAACCACACCCACCCATGGGAAACCTGGCCCCTCTAATCTATCAAATACCGCTACAGCCTGAATGGATTCTCCTAGGAGCTTAATTGGATTTACAACACCGTATACATGTTTGAGCCTACAGAGCCAGAATACAATTCAGAGGACCGGCTACCCGAGCATCAATCTCATCCCTCTCGGCCTGCAACATAATGGTTACGTTTTTTCTCTCTCTTTCATGCAAGTTAGCAACTAGCATAACCTAATTTAGCCAAATAAATCTCTCCAACAAAGTGGTGCTTCACAAAATTAATCCACCTACTTTTTGATATAATTATTATTAGGAAATTGAAATAAAGACATGGAGCTGTATGTTATCGCAACCAGGAACTACGCATTTCAATGGTAAATGCTTAGCTACCTAACAAAATGCAGCCTGTAGTAACTCAGGGTACTGGTGACGGATGACTGGTGATCGAGCGCGTGAACTGATGAGAATGTGCTCAAAATATAGAGTTGGAGGAGGGGCCATGATCGGGGGCTCCAGTGCATCATCAAGTTCATGCTACGTTTTAGCCTCGCCCAAAAAATCTGAAACACAGGATTGGTAAAAAACTGTTCAAATAGTTTAACTCTTAACGCTTAACTATTTAGTGCTACAGAGGTCAGGGTCTTTAGAATGTGTTCCAGCAATACATTTGTACAGCATTCAGAAAATATTCTCAGAATTGACTTTACAGGGACTTTAATTATCAAAAGTAAAAAGTAATCATATTGCTTCGTTATTGTTGCATTGTTGTATGTAATACTTACAGTACCTTATGCCTCTGAAGCAACTTAGCAAACATGTCTGATTAGTTTGTAGTATCTGTGGAATTATTAGGTTTTAGAATGTTACAAAACCTACAGAAATTTAGCAACTGGCAAAACAACAGCCATAATCATAATCATGCTTCATTTAACACTCCAACCACCCCCACAAAAAAGTACACGTATATTTATAAAATGCAGTAAGAGTCACAAGGAAAGTCTTGGAATAATTAAAATACTGACTAATTAATTAACTTCTTTAATTACTGGATAAATCTGCATTTCTGAACGAAATACAGCTTTAACGTTATCAAAGCAGGTATACACCAGACGCAAGTGACCGTTGTCGTCTTGCATCATGCCGCAACAGATTGAGTCTGATACCCTGGACATGACAATGCACCTGTTGCAAAGAGCTTGGACTATGTCAGAAATAGAAGAGGGAATCTATTTTCTGTTGGGGATTTTTTTTTGTTGCGTCAAGCCACTCAAGTCCAGTGCAGAGCCCAAGTCAGACCCAAGTCAGACCCTAGTCAGGTGTAGACTACGTTTTTGTGTGTTAATTAACATCATTACCAATGCATTAGCGATGTAGCCACAAAGCTATGCCAATTAGACAGGCAAGTACATTAAAAAATCATTTACCTGAGCATACTTCATACTGACACTTAAGTTCTAAAAACACAAAAAAAGGTGGGAGATTGCCAAACTTTACAACACGTAGCCCTACAAGAGTGATTACTGATAGGCCGATCGGTCACCTGCAAACAACCAATCAATACATCACGTTTCAGAACAGAAAAAGAACTCAAGGACCTTGACAAAAATGTAGTAGAGTGTACTTAAGTGCACTACTCAAGTAAATGTACATTGCTACTGTCCACCTCTAATGGTGAGTAACCCAGCTACAAATGTGAGAGTTGTTCGAACCTAGCTGTTGGAATAAAGCAATATGATAATATACAAATTATTTCAGAATTGTGGAGCTGGCAGCAATTTCATTAATTCTATCTTGATCTTCCTTCTTCAGCTCTCAACGCTTTTCCAGCCTATTTTTCTGTCAGTTCTTTTAATTACAAGGTTTGCTGGAGGGTCTCAGAACAGATAGTCCATAAGGGTGCTAATCCTAATCAGTGATGGGCAGATGATTCTTAAATTACTTTGTCCTGCTTGTTTTCAAACTATGGCTGCTCTACCCACTGCTGATTACCTGGATCGGGTGTGTTCAATCAGTCAATCAGTGTCTGGGATAAACTACAAAGGGCTCTTTTTATTCTGCAATATATTTTATTATTTTCAGTCAGAGATGTTCCAACTCAACCTGGACACTACAAAGCACAAATGATAGCAATAAACAATGACCACAGGTAACAATGGTCACTGCGTGGTAGCTCAGTGGTTACGGTGTTGGACTGCTTAACCCGAAGACTGACGTTCGATTCCCAGCACTGTCAAGCTACCACTGCTGGGCCCCGGAGCAAGGCCCTTAACACTCAACTGCTCGGGTGTAAGACGCTCTGAATAAGCGCATGCGCCAAATGCTGTAAATGTAATTGTACTACAATAACAAATCGTTTGTAGAGATGCTGCATTCACACAGGCATTAGAATCTATTTGTGGCTGTTTATTCAACAAATGCAAAGGGAAACAGCAGAAAGAGTACTCAAATAACAGGTGGAAAAATCAAAAACAAAATAAGGTCTGACCATACAAACAATCCAATACATGAATCCAAAGAGTAATCCAATAAACAAGCAATAAGCCATGAACATAAGGCACTGCAAACTTAGTGTGCTCAGGATAGGCTAACAATACTTAGCATAGATTGACTGTTTGTGCTAACTTAAATGTCTAACAGCTAGAAGTGAGTGAAGTGGAGGAAGTGTGCATCACTGATCTGTAGAGGGCTCCCTCTGGTGGTTTGAGTATTGTACAGGGGCTGTAGTGAACTTTGTCCGGAGGTGGTTGGGCTTCATCTGTCCATTTTAACTTTTCTTAATGAGGGACATTAATGACCTGCCATGCTACTTATAGTGACGAGCTACTTGTAGTTTCTTATGAACCTCCTGTGACACTTTGCAAAACCTATAAATCACTGTAGTTCCTTAAATATTGTGGGCTTGGTCATTCTGTGAAAGCTGGCCCTGTCCATCGCCACTGTACCCATGAAAGTACTGTTCTAATATGTTGAGGGAAGTCGTCAATGCAGGCAATGACAAACTGATTTAGAAGATCTTGGAATACTTTCTTGATAAACAACTGGAACATGGCTGGTGGGTTAGCTAAACTATGAAGCATTACTTGCTATTCATAGTGCACCCTTGGGGGAGGAAATGCTGTGATCCACTGTCATTAGTGTCCATTTGTGAAGTTTTATAAAAAAAATAAAATAAAATTCCTAAAGGAAACATCAAAATAAGGAGTCAAATAACAGGCAGTAAGTTCAAACCAAAACACGGTCTGACCATACAAACAATCCAATACGTGAATCCAAAGCGTAATCCAATAAACAAGCAGGAGTCGTGAACATAAGGCAGTGCAAATTTACAGTGCTCAGTACACAGGCTAGGCTGAAAAATGTAAAGGTTACCTACGTAACCAGGTTCCTTGAGAAGGGAGCGAGATGCTGCGTCGAAAGACACTACGGGGAACACCTTTATGCATGCAAGGTCTGAAAAGAGTAACATACCAACTAGACCGCCATTTTAAAAGCTGGGCTCATCCCATGACCCAAAATGGCGGCCAATTCAGAAGCTATAAAAGCAACATGGAAACACAACACAAATTAGCCGAAGCATCAGCAAGCATTGCGCCAGGCATGCTGGGAGTATGGTGCTGCAATGCAGCCTTGGTAGCCTCAGAGAACAGGTGAAGGTGAAAACGGGGCATGCGGTAAGGCATAGCCTCACAGTGCACGCAACCGGCTCCCTCGAGTGCCGCGGTGCATGCTCCACTCCCAGACATTGCACACAAAGAGTGTGTCACCTGCCGTGATAAATCTTGGACAGGAAGGCACACACTTTAAATTTCACCAGAGAGCTAGACTGCATTTTAAATTTTTTCCTACCTGTTTTTCTAGTAACTTTACAAGAAAGAGCCTAATCTACATGCCGCCAACTCTTACCTCACTTCTTAATCAAAGTTTTTTGTTATTCCCTTGCAGAAACACTTTAGATTACACTTGCTGAAAGCGAAACGCTAATTTGCGCTGTTTCCGTCTTGCTTTTATAGCTTACAAATTGGCCACCATTTTGGGTCACGGGGTGAGCCCCACCTCTAAAATGGCGTTCTTGTTGATATATTGACCTCACACGCATGAAGATTCTCCCCGTAGTGTCTGTCGACGCAAAGTTGAATTCCCTCGAACGGGAACTGTTAAAACTTCACTACTGCATGTTGGCAGAAATCTTAACTGTGGCACCTCCACAGTCGTTCAGGTCTAATTTAAATTTTGTGATGCATTAGAAAAGTAAACCCAAGAAGTATTAAAGAGGAAACCCAACAGAATGTAAGTCTTGAAAATAATGTGATTTCTTTCTGCCCTCACCAAATAAGCCATTTTTGCCATATTCTATTAGTTTAAATACTAAATTACAACATTGACTGTATTCTATTATTTAATAGTCTACAATGTTCAGTAGACTTGAGTTATAAGTAAAACTGTATCCCAAAACCACAACTGACCACATGCATCAAATTCAATATTTACAAACAGTGTGTGAAATAGAAATCTGGCTCAAGCACTTAGTGAGTGAGCAAAAGTCAGTGTGGCACAGAAAGATTTAGAGCGCTGCAAGACTTTCTTTATCAGACCGACACTATGAGACTGCCTGAGGATGAGGGCTTTAGCACCAGTGTCGAGGCTGATAAATGCAGAGTGAAATGGGGCAGTTGACCCCCTCCTTTGAAACTGGCTCATTACAGCACAGCTGCAGCACATTAACTGTAGATGAATTACTCATCGACCATAAGATGAGATCTAATCATGTCAAACCAACTCCTCAGGTTCATTCTTTATGAATCGCTTGTTTTTTTTTTGGAAGAGAGAAGTACAACAATGCACTAAATTAGCAATATTAGAGAGGTACATAACCAAAATGTTAATCAACTGATGAAACATGCTCATTAAAAAGAAACTCATAATTGAGAGGTTGAATTTATGAGCAAATGTAATCAAACAAATAAATAAGAAACAAACAACATGTCTTGTATGCATAAAAAAATTAAGCAGGTAAAATTGATCATATTTATTCACTCATTCATTCATTGTCATAATTCATATGGACAATTTAGAATAGCCAGTTCACCTATGCCCAATCGCATGTGTTTGGAGGTGGGAAGAAACAGTTTGCGGGGGAAAACTTATGCAAGAACTTGAGAACATGCAAACTTCACATAGAAAGACCTTTTAATAAAAATATAAAATAAATGAGAAATTTAATGAGTGAAATAGGGTTTGGGTTTCTGTCCACAGAAGCAATCAATCAATCAATCAATCAATCAATCAATCAATCAATCAAAACTCTCCACCATGGTCAAGAGCAAAAAGCTGTCCAAGAATGTCAGGGATAAGATTGTAGACCTACACAAGGCTGGAATGGGCTACACGATCATTGCCAAGCATCTTGGTGAGAGGGTGATAACAGTTGGTAGGATTATCCACAAATGGAAGAAACACAAATTAAGATCTCACCTTGTGGATTTTCAATGGTCCTGAGAACAGTCAGGAGTCAGCTGAGAACAACATAGGAGGTTCTCGCCAATTATCTCAAGGTAGCTCACACTATGGGAAGGACTGAAATCCTGCAGTACCTGCATGGTCCCCCTGTTCAAGGAAGCACAGGTCCATCAGTAGTTTGCCAATGAACATTTGAATGATTCAGCGAAGAAATGAGTGAAAGTGTTATAGTCAGATGAGACCAAAATCGAGGCATGTTTGGAGGAAGAGGAATGCTGCCTATGACCCCTAAGAACACCATCCCCACCGTTAAACACGGAGTTGGAAACATTATGCTTTGGGGTGCTAAGGAGACAGGACAAATTCACTGCATCAAAGGGACAATTGATGGGGCCACGTAATCACAAATCCTGGCTGAGAACTTCCTTACCTCAGCCAGGGCATTGAAAATGGGTCGTGGATGGGCAGTCCAGCATGACAATTACCCAAAACTCAAGGACAAGGCATTAAAGAAGTGGCTCAAGAAGAAGCACATTAAGGTCCTGGAGTGGCCTAGCCAGTCTCCAGACCATAATTTCATAAAACATCTGTGGCGGGAGCTGAACGTTCCAGTTGGCAAAAGTCTGCAAAGAGGAGTGGGACAAAATCCCCCCAGAGATGTATGCAAACCTGGTGGCCAACTACAAGAAACGCCTGACCTCTGTGATTGCCAACAAAGGTTTTGCCACCAAGTGCGGTCATGTTTTGCGAAGGGGTCAAATACCTATTTCACTCATTAAAATTCACATCAATTTATAACTATTTTGAAATGTGTTTTTCTGGATTGTTCGTCTGTCTCTTACCGTTAAAATAACCCTACCGTTAAAATTGTACACTGATCATTTCTTTGCTTATGGGCAAACGTACTAAATCAGCAGGGGATCAACAAAAAAATGTCCCTCACTGTATTGTAGATTAAATGCATATGTGACATTTTCTGAAAGGGTTGCAAATTTATAAAATTCTTTAAAATAACTTTTCAAACTCACTAGATAGCTGCTCCTTTAAAAACAGCAAAAATATATAACATACTGTAATGAACAGCACATGACCCAGTTGTCCATCAAAATTGAAGAAAATGTCAAACTGATATACTGCCCATTTCAGTGGTAAGTGAACAACTGGAACTAATCATAGATAGATTAGATTTTATATCCTGATGGTGACAAAATGCAAACAAAAAACTGAAGCCCCAAACTCAATTACAGGCTGTTCTAGGAACAGTAGACTTTTTTAAAAGTTTATTTTTCGCCATTTTATGCCTTTAATGACAGGAGAGGATAGACTAAAGCGGGAGACCGGATCGGGAATCGGGTCACCTGGAGCTCAACATTGCTGTATATGCCGACGCGTGCTATCGACTGCGCCACCGCGCCGACAACGGTAGACTTTTTTAACACTCATTAAGTTACAAGTTGCATTTCCCATCCTATAAAAGATAGAAAAAGGTTAACTCTAGGAATAAAAATAAGCTAGCATGTGTATCCTTTCTTATGACTGACTAATTTGTATAAAGTTGAATTCCATTATTCTCTTTTACCCATGTTCGCATGGATTACTCATAAGAGTAAGCTGCTTACAGTGCAGTAATCAGTAACCTCAAGATTCAAACATAATCAAAAATATCATCAAAATCGAATTTAGGATTAAAGGCATTTAACAGCTAAAACATTACCTTTTAGAATATCACCGTCTGGAGACTGAAATTCAGGCAAAAGGGGAAAAAATATACTTATGTGCCTTAAACTTCCAAGCTGTTGCTAACATGGCTGACTGACCTAAACACATGCCAGCAAGCAATCTAATATATTCAACAGAGCATACAGCCACTATATCCAACTGCAAAATGTATTTCCAGGTTCAAAAGCACATTAATTCCGAAAATCTAGAAGAGATATGGCTAAGCATTACTAATCCGCTGTTTGCAAACAAATGTCTTTTTTACGCATTTTATTCCAAATAGCTGCAACTGTCAGCATGATATCATTCATTCATTAGTTAATATCATCCCAGCTTCTTCACAGTACTGCAGTGCTAAAGAGAGAAAAAAAACACTATACTTAGATACAGAAGGAAATAATTCAGATTTTCATTTACTTATGAGTGAAAAAGAGAGAATATCTTGATGCTACATGATGTCACTGATGAAAGTCCAGTTGTATTCAGTGAACCAACTTTAAAGTTCATTCAATTATTTATTCATTCATCTGTATGGCTGGCAACTGCATGGTCCTAGGCATTGGTGCTGAGAACTCTATGCCTATCACAAGAACAATGTATGTGAGATCGATCAAATTTACTGATGGGATGTGGGAGATGTAGGCGGGAGAAAATCAAAGGTCATAAAAGACAATATGTAGATATTTGGAAAATGTGACCTGAAACTCCATACAGAGGGTAACCTGAACATAAGATTGACTTGGGGACCCAAGATCTCTGTAAAGTGTTAATGCCACTCACTGCACCACCGTGTTATCTGGTTTACAATGCTATATATTAGCTAAACAAATGTTTTATTAGTCTTATATCTATCAAAAAATGTCTTCTCAGTTGGGAAGACTTGCCCTGACCTTTCTGTTGTTCATTAGTTCACACAGTAAGAGTTCTTCCTTGCAAATAGGCACAATAAGATGAATAAAGTGGTCCAGTGCACAGACACAATATATTCAGTAGTGTGGCAGGAAAGTTGTAGTATATGGCATAAAGGAACATTAGTGAGTTTTCCACATGAGCAACATAACAAGGAAAATCAATACACCAAGAAATCCTACCATATACTGAGTAGAGGCATTAAATTGTGTCACTGAGCTGAATTAGAAATATTTAAAGATACAGTGACAACTAAAATAAATATCATCGAAGTAACTTATTATTTAATGCTGATACAATAACATTTTTTCCTAATCTGCATTTGACACATTCTTTGTCTGAAATAAGATCAATATCACAGTAATGTTGAGTACTTGTATGCTGAAGCTACTAATTACTAAGCACTAGTTTCACTAGGTGCACAATTGTAGCCCCGATTTTCAGTCGCCAACAGGTTTTGTGGAGTGTCTGACAAATGCCCAACAAATGCCCTAAAGACAGATCTCTCACTTACTCTGGAGGTCAAAAGGTCTGTGATACCATGGGCCGTGGAGTACAGGATGGTACTTTTGGCACATAGCAACTCTAAACAGAAGGAGGCAACATACGTCCTGAAAATCTCCTACTCTATTTAAGGGGGTGATATTTACTCAAAGGAATTCTCTAGACTGAGTCAACTTGCCTGTCGTGACAGGCCTCACCCTTAAAGTAAAAAAAAAAAAGAACCCGGTTTACCAAATAGTGTCTTCAAAAAGCAATCGCTTAACAGTGCATGGACGGCGTCTACAGTCACAATATCGACCTTGGGAGATAGACCTGCAGAAAAGTGCTTCTACGGAACTCCTGCACTTAAGTCACCTTGGCCACGGCTGTACAATGTCATCCAGACCTAAAGGGGCTGAATGCATGAGAGACTTAACCAGAGTGGACAGCGTAACATCTCTGAATTCTGTACCCCGTCCCCACTATTTGTAGGACCCATACCTGCAGCACCCAGTCGGCAGACACTACCAAGCTGCCCAAATGGCCTGACAGGGGAAACATCCTCTCAAGGCTGGCCTCAATTCAAGTGTGCCCAGTTCGGAGGCCTGATCGGCAATCAGCAACAGAACTATCTCTTAATGCCCTCCTGAGGAGGAATAAACTCTCTGGAGATGCACTGCTTTGAAATATGCAATTTTTCCTACACAACAAGAGCCCTTACATACTCCCAATGAACTGTGTTTGTCGGCTTGAAGTGTCTGAACAGCAGGCAACCAAACTGAATTTCTTATAGGTTCCCATGGAAGCAGACTTTTAGGGGCCACCCGAATAGCAAACAAGCTCTGAGATAAGTGTTTATTGAAAAATGGAATGCCTCAAAGTGCCTGAGATGGCAGGGTTAACACTTCAACTGCCTGAAACCTCAGAGGAGGTTCAGCTCTATGCCAAAGAGTCGGGCCACCCTTAAAAGCCAACAGCTTTTGGAGAGAATGATGATCTTAAAGAGATTCTCCTGCTTGGTGTGTGATCTCTGTTTTTTCCACTTTATTTATTCATATAGATTTACCTGCTACCGTTTGTACCCTTTTTCTATTTTGAAACAACTCCCAAATAGATAGACATTTCACACAGAGTGCTTTATTGAAGTACGCAAAAGCTGGAGTGGCTGGCGTGCAGATGCCTTTTATCCTTCCGGTGCCCAGTGACACAACCCCACTGGGACATGACACCAAATAAGATTGCATTAGCTGCATAGGTGCTTCAGATTGAGTCACACAAGGTCTAGGGGAACTAGGCACTGTTTTCTGCAAGTTAAGAATGAAACATGATGTGATGCGTATATGTCTCTCTCTTTCTTTCTTGCTTGATTATATATAATGCATATTTTTAGATATGAACTGTAAATTAAAACAGATGTTCTGACTATAATTGTGATTACAGTGTTCAATATAATCGGGGTCTCTCTCCTCTCTATCACAGACATTTACACTTCACGATGCATCCATAATGGAACCAGTATTTGGGCTGACCCCACACACACCCCTCACACACACTCTTCACCCTCCTGCCTTCTGACAATAGTTACCGAAGCATTTGGGCCACTACAACTAGACCGTCGAACAGTTTCTATCCGCAAACCATCAGGCGTCTCAACACTAAGAACTGAAATCGGAAAATCTCACCACACGCACACACACACACACACACACACACACACTCAGTTATATAAATATATGTTTACAACTAATTACACCATTTATGCACAGTCACTTTAATACTGTTAATACTGTTTTATCCAATG
Source organism: Liobagrus marginatus (assembly GCA_028566295.1). Taxonomy (NCBI): domain Eukaryota; kingdom Metazoa; phylum Chordata; class Actinopteri; order Siluriformes; family Amblycipitidae; genus Liobagrus; species Liobagrus marginatus. The sequence continues at coordinate 2,960 of JAOUQX010073424.1, read as the reverse complement.
CTGCTCCTATTATACATTTGTCACTTTAAATACTTAGACACTGTTGCTGCTAATAATGCGGCATGATAATAATATGCAATAATGTTTTTAACACTCACTGCTGCTATCATTATTTAATAATGCCACATGCTGTACTACGGTCGACGCTATATTCTATGTAGCTGTCCTGGGTTGTATTGTATTGTACTGTTTGCATTGCACTGTGTTGCACTTGCAATTTTTGTAGTACGTGACTCTGTGTCGTTTTGTTTTACGTAACTCTCTCATGTTCTGTGTAGCGCCATGGTCTTGGAGAAAATGTTCTTTCGTTTCGTTGTGTATTGCATCAGCTTTATAGGGTTAAAATGACAAAGCTTCTTGAACTTGAAATATTAGTACTATGATACTATATGCTATTTCAAGGACGTAATCAGATAAGAAATTATATTTCACCTTTAGCTTCTTATCGATTTCATTTCGTAAAGCTTCTTCAAATGTGATATAACACTTGTCTGTTGCCTACCCAAAGAATACATTTTTACCCAATTTTGAATCCATCCACTTGCGCTGTGTCATGTGTTATGATGGTACTAAAACACTGGGGGGGTGGTGGCTCAATGGTATAAGGCTCTGGGTCAGTGATCAGAGGGTCGGGGGTTCAAGCCCCGCACCAGCCAAGCCACCATCATTGGGTCCTTGAGCAAGGCCCTTAACCTCACCTGCTCCAGGGGCGCTGTTCGTTCTGGCTGACCCTGCGCTCTGACCCCAGCATTCAAATTTGTATGCTGGGATATGCGGAATCAAGGAATTTCACTGTATGTTCTACTGTATGATGTGCATGTGACCAATAAACTGAACTTTAACATTGAACTGAATGGTCGAGCTGCCACAACTTTTTCTCTCTGATGTTTATTTCGAGGCAAATATTCATTCTGTTTTTAAACTTGGAAACAAATCATTGAACACTAACAACTGCTCAGTTGAATAGAACTTCTAAAATAATCTTATTTAACCCAGAGCTGAAAACCAAGAGCTTTGTTTACCAGAGAAATTAATCACTTTTTGTTTGTCAGGGAAAGTATGCCCTAGTTCTTTATTCTCTTTGAAACAATGAACTGTGAAAAGATGAAAACAAGTCATTTTCTTCCTCCGCTGCCTTTTTCGAATTAACCTATTACCCCAGGTTATACAACTTTCTCCAATTTTAATAAAAAATAATCACTAATTGCAATTATCCATCCTTTATTTTAATAGTAATAACAATAACAATAATAGTAATAATATTTATCATTACTATTATTATTATTATTATTATTGTTGATAGCTATTTTTGTTTTTATTTCTCTTCATTTAACCTTTTAAAATTGAATGGACGATTTTTGAGTTTATTGAAAAATTAAAATTTGCACTAATGGTGTCGTGTCATTTTAAACAATTACTTGCTTCCTAAAAATGTCACAGGTTAAGTATATAACCCAGTTTACATAGGCAGTGTGTCGAAACGACACTTTGGGGAACACTTCAGCATGAGCAAGGTCTGAAAAGAGTAAGAATCCAACTAGACCACTATTTTATATGCATGTTGTCACCATTTGACACAAAATAGCGGCCACCCGGAAGCTATAAAAGAGACCCGAAGCTACATCAAGTGTTGAGCCGGGTATGCTGGGTGTATGGCGATTTAGGATAGCATCTCGATCCCTGTTTCAGGGAGCCGGGTTACATACGTAACCTGGGACGTATTTTTTTTTCTTTCGAGGAAACTCGACTGTGTGGAAACGACAATTTGGGGAACATATCACCACTAGGCTAGACTCACAAATGCCGGGTTTAGTGTGAAGCCTAAAGTAAAAGTGCCCAACGTACCCGGGAGGACCAGGTGGTAGAACCGTACGAAGGAATGCAGCTAGGACCAACCTGTCGCTTCACATACCACCTGCAGGGAAGTTTCACCCAGCACAGGTGTATGGCGAGCAGACATACAGATGTCATCTTGGCCATGTCTGAGCCATGGCATCTAAACCAAAGGGGGGTGGGGGCGTGAGAGAAAACCATAATTGACAGTGTTAGGTCTTCGGACGTGAACAGGTCGATTTTCGCTCGCTCTAATTTCTGCCAAATCAGCTCCACCACCTTGGAGTGCTCCATTCCCAGGGCCTAAGCGCCAACATCAACAGGATATTTGCTCCCAGGCTCTCTGTGATTAATTCTGTGGTTTAATGAGAAATACTCACCTTATTTAATCACAAGTTAATTATTTCAGCTTAACTAACTTGTGTGTTCTTTTGTGTTTTTATATAAACTCTAAACCTTTGTTATGCCGAGCTCTCGTTTAAACACTTGCTGAAAGCGTGTAGTGTTTCTGGGTCGCTGTTATAGCTTTTGGATTGACGCCATTTTGTGTCACATAGTGATACCCCGCCTATAAAATGACGGTCTAGTTGCATTCTTACTCTTTTGAAAAATTTCTCAAACTGAATTGTTCCCAGACGTGTCGTTTCAAAGCTGCATCGAGTTCCCTAGAAAGGGAACCCATGAATTACTTCTCCTAAGGCCTCAGGTCCTCACACTGTCAGAGAGAATTGGGTAGCTACTGCTAGATGTGTTTGGAGAGAATGCAGTGGCCTGACTGCATGAGTCAGTTGGACCTCTGGGCCTGAACGAACGATCCAGAACATAGTTGAGTTACAATGAAATCTGGCCAAAGAAAACGGGAACGAGGGGAAGAAAACATGTGCTCTGTAGCTGTAGGCTTGTTTGGGGATGACTCTTGTCATACTGTATTATCTCTGATTTTACTCACATTGCTTTTGCCATGGACCAAAAATATATTGGAGTCTGAGTAGTGATGATAATTTCTGTTTTTATCTTTTGTTTTGCATTCTTTACTATTTTATTTAACTGTACAGTGCCTTGCGAAAGTATTCGGCCCCCTTGAACTTTGCGACCTTTTGCCACATTTCAGGCTTCAAACATAAAGA
>JAOUQX010073404.1:0-13970 GCA_028566295.1 Liobagrus marginatus | reverse complement strand
GTCGTCAAAGCATTTCACTGTATGTTGTACCACGTATAATGTACATGTGACCAATAAACTTTGAAACTTGAAACTAAAATGATAACCGTGCATACGGCGGTGCATTAGCGCCCTCTTGTGGAATCGAATCGGGTTAAAAAAAAAATCTTAAAAAAGTCATGAACTGGGTTTTTAAAAAGGACTATATTGTTGTCTGAGGTCCACTTACGACGTTCGCGTTGGATTTTACACTCAAAACCATCAAAATCAATAAGTAATAGTAATAATATTTCTGGTTTTTGATGCTTGAAGTAAATGCCCCCTGCTACGACCTTTATAATATAATATCGCCGCTTATGTTATTCCCTTACTATGGCCTACGTGAATCAGTGGGCGGGGCTACAGAATTAAACGTTGATATTCTTTAGTGGAGGCGGTGTTGAACCTCGCTATGACATCATAGATCGATCGGAACATTCCCTTGATGCGGCGTTCGCTGGACCTGGGGTCAGTTAAAACGTATATGTGAGTAACGAGGACGTTTTCAGTTCAGACACACTTACAGGATATTCATTTCCAAATTCATTCATTCACCGCTTTAATGACAATGACAAACTGAAACGTAACACCGTAGAGAAATGATAATATTATAAATTCATTACCTGGTAAATAACATCTTGAAATAGTACCGGAAAGGTCAGTGCTGCGTCCTCCATCTCACTCAGACTGCAATGAACTAAAGTTTCGTCCTTTGAACAAACAGAACAGGAAACACTCCTTAACCGAAGCGGAACTGAAGGATTTAGTGCAATTTAATTGAAAGTATAAACCGTGTGCCGTGTGCTGTGTTGTGGTTAATAGTTACCAGGTCTACGACGAGGGAGAACTCGGGCGTGCTGCGAGTCTTTAAGGGCAGCGCAGGTTTGCGTGTAAGCTGCTCCTCGGTTAAGGGAGGAACGTGCTTGATGAAGAAAAACCTAAACACATCCAGCATTCGGTCAACGCTACGCTAAAGCAAAACTCACGGACATTTAAACACATACGATGGCTACGACGCAGAAAAAAAAAAAAACAGATTTCTGACGGCATTTTGGTCTCGTTTGAAAAAACACTTCCTGTTGTTTTACTGCTAGGAAACTAGTCATAAAAGGAAGTGAGAGGAAGCTGGAAAAAGCAGAGGAACAGCACGCACGCACGCACGCACGCACGCACGGCGGGAACTTCAGAAAGGCACTACAGACCGGTCGAGCTGCTTTCACACAACTACTGTTCCCATGACAACCGCTAACATAGTTGGTGACATCATAGTCCGAGTGCTGCGGTACTCACGGGTCAAACACTTCCCAGTCCTCCTCGCACGACGGGTCGGGGACGCAGGAGGGAACCGAAACGTAACCGCTGACTGAGGGATATCCTGCAGCTGAACACAGACAGACAGACAGACAGACCGATAGACAGACAGACCGGCTGAAACAACAGGGACAGACAGACACGCAGAAATATATAATATATATAAAACAGACTGTTACAGAGTAAGACGTGTCGATTAATGACAGACAAACGGATAGGGAGGGACAGACATCATAACAAAGACATGGACAGACAGATCAATTGAACAGAGTGGTGAAGAGACAGACTGATAGGAAGGACGGACAGACAGAAAGAGGTGGGGACATTGACGGAGAGAGACAGACAGACCGATATATGATGTACAGACAGAAAGAGGCAGGAACACAGGCAAAGAGACAGACAGACAGACAGACAGACAGAGAGACAAAGATGGATGAAACTGATTGATAAAAAGATAGAAAGCTAGATAGACTGATATAAAAAAAAAAAAAAAGATGAAGAGACAGAGAAAGAGACAGACAGACAGACAGACTATAAGCCAAACAAGTGCTCCTGGAGAAGCTTTCGTTACACACCTGTAAGAGGAGGCAGATGAACATGCGTGACCACACCCTCTGCTTCATCCTCGTCCTCCTTCCTTCTCTCAGCGTGGATGTGGTAGGGGTTCACGGCACTGGGGTAAGACGGGGCACTCTGCCACGGTGATGACGTGGCGGTGCCCATCGACATGTCCTCCACCTGCTCCATATCCAGCTGCTTTATGATCTCCTCCGCCTCCAGCGCCTGACCCGGCAGGTCCAAACCTAACAGATGGGACGGAGCTAGTCGTAAAACAGAGCCAGTCCGGGTGATGGTAGACGGATCGGAGACGGTGGAGGACACATAAATAAAACGAGCTGAAAGGTTGAGGTGCTGGTAAACACGTCACCTGTTCTGTTGGGCGAAGAGAAGTAGTTAAAGACCGGAGAGAAGACGGATCCGAGCGCGGGGGTTTGGGGTGGACCGTCCGAATCATCTCCAGCCTCCAGCTTTACGCTGCTCCTGGTCTGTTTACTTCCATCATCCTTCCTCGTTTCTGTGGGTCAGTGGTAAAAAAAGAAAACAAATGATGATCATGCGACCAAAAGACGTGAAAGGTTAAATAACGGTTCTCGTTGTGATCTGATAGACGGGTTTCAGACGAAGCTCGCGTCTACGTAACTTATATGCAATGTGATGCAATGCCTTCTGGGTAAATTCATCTACCATGCCGGACTCTGAGTGGCGCCTCACCCTGGCTGACAGAGCGGTTCCTGTGTCTGACGCCTTTTCTACAAATGTTGCCGCTCGGCGGGGACGAGGTAATGATGTCACAAGTCACGTGACCCCTCTTGGCTTTCTTCTGGTTTACCTGAAATCCAGAGTGAGAAAAGTGTTCGACTTAATGAATAGAATCTAGTCGACTAAACTCAAGTGCAGAAAGTGATTCGAGTCACTGACTTGACTCAAGGGAAGAAAGTGACTCGACTCAATGATTTGACTTAAAAGTGATTCGACTCTTTAAACTGATTCAACCTGACTCGAGTCGACTAAGGAGAATGAATCAAACGCATTCGTTTTGAGTTTCAATCTTTTTCCAATAATTACAAGCTGCTAAACTTCAGGCTTTTATTAGAAAAGTAAATTTTAATTGAAATATAATTCAACTGTATGTCGGACTGCTTAAAAATTCTCCATCTTTAAAGCGTTCATGTGAGTTCTTTTTTTTTTTTTTTTACAACCGATAAAACGTTGTGAGACATCAGCCTTTTAGCACAAAGCTTTACTTCCATCTGTTTTAAATTCGGACAGCGTAATGTGAGCTTGGATAATAAATGAGAGGAGAAACCTCAGCGTGATGTTTACCTTCACCGCATCGTGACGGATGACGGTCGGTAGAAGAGTTTTCCTGACTCGACGACAGACGCGAGGCCGGTCCGGGTGTGGGTTCAGCAGCTGAGACGCCTCACGCACTCTCAGCTTCATGTTGTTTTAAGGTCACATCTATTACTGAGGAGAACAAAACGAAGAAAGAAGGGAAGATTGATGCCGTAAGACTTACAGGATTGTGTTGCATTCTCCGGTTAACCACCAGAGGGCGAATGATTGCGTTTTCAGCGACTCGGACGGCGAAGCTAAACGAGACAAGAAGAGAAAAGAATGTTTATCGAGTCCAGATGTCGACGCCGAAGTTCCGTAAGATGGAACCGAGAAACGAAATGAAAAACAGAGCAGCCGGAACACAAAGGACAGAAGTGAAGCGAAGCCTTTTCGGAGGTGAACTTGATTTTAAAAGCTAGCTAGATTTTTTTTTTTGTATATGTTTTCATATTTGCATACGCTAATGCTGCTTAATGTAGAATACGTTTGCTGATTTGATTGTCGTTAAGTTGTACGCTGATGAATAAATAAATATTCTTGTTTTTTAAAAGAAAAAGCTAGATTGATTTTAACGGTTTATCTTTCAAGATCGCCGATTTAAAAAAAAAAAAACATCGGTTAACGGAAAAAAAAATCCATCCTGACAGATTCACAGGGCAAGAAATGTATCTTATTTTAATTCGATCATTTTGAAGTGTTCTAAAATACAAGTTAAAAACCACGACTACACGTGTAACTTATATTGACGTCGTTATTAGCGATGCTCCGATACGGATTTTTGCAGCCGATTCAGAGTACTGATTTCTTGTCATGTGATCGACCGATACCGATAACGATCCTTCAAGCTTTATATATCGGGTTTCTACAGGTTTCATCAAGTCAAATCTAAGACATTTTAAAACCTTTTTAAGATGAATATGAATGAAAATTAAGACCAATATCACGACAATTTGACTCCAATTTGACTCCAATTTGATATCATTCATTTGAAATTCAAAATCACAACATTTTGAAGGGATTTAACAGATCCAGAAATGTTACTAACAATTAGTTATTGAAGTGTAACTAAATTATTGAAAAATTATTGAAATAACAAATAATTGTTAGCCATCACATATACGTAGCTTGCAAAATGTTTCCATACAAGACTTACAGTTAAAAAAACATTAACTTGGCAGCACTACCACTTTGATTGATCACGGGTGCAGTGTAAGGGGAGATGCTTGGCAAAAGTGGAAGATAAATATCAAATATGTAATATTGTAAAAGGCGCTCGTTTTAACGTGAGAGCGGGTGATGGCGAAATCGAAAGTGAACCGCGAGCGCGCGGTCAAAAACCATTTCAATACCGATAGCAATTCATATTGATAACGGCTTCCTGACGCAAAAATTATATCAAATATTTCAACGTTTGCCGGAGCGGCCGGTAAAGAAAATCGCCGGCAGTTACAAGCCCCGCCCCACTCTACTTCTGATTGGCTAGTCGTTTACGTTGTTTTAACGTACAGCAAAATACTTACTTTAGTGTTAAAATATATATTTTTTTAAATTTAGTTTAAATGCATTAATGTCTTTTATTTTACTTCGATATTTTTTACAATAATTATAAAATATTAAATCATTATTTATACAGTGGTAGCCAAAATTATTTGAACACTGCTGTATTAGTTCCATCAGCTAAAATGGTTTCATTGGATTTATTTATTTTTAATATGTGTTATTTATATGGATTATTTTTATCTTTTGCTGTCAGTAGCATCAGTAGGAAATATCAGCTTGCGCTTCCAAACATTCATTTGGACAATAATTGTACAAATCCAGTGCGATTTTTGTTTTACACAAGGAGTCTGACAGCAGACAGCGCTTCATACCGAGATCTCATCATCATCATCATCATCATCATCATCATCATCATCCGGTCTGTCTGGAACGACGGGAAGAAACAGAACAAACTACGACGGAACAAACCCAGACGAACTGTAACAACGTCTACCAAATGCTTTAAGAAACAGACCTGCGAAGCGACCGTAACGCTAAACGTTCTTTAGTACAAACGCTGTAAAATTACAGCACTGGGAAATCAACGGTCGGCCTCTAACTGGGACATGAAAGTCACACTAGAAAATGTTCATTGGTTGTCAAAATAAAGTTATATGGTTCAGAGATTTGTAATGTACAGAAAAAAACTTCACAATTTCAGTAACGTAACTGAAAAAATTAAATTATATATATAATATAAAGTGTATAATATATAAAATTATGTAAAATCACTGCAGTATGCTGGTTGACGAGACGAACAGAAGTTTAATAATAAAGATCTTATACATCGATGCACTGATACTTTTTGCACACATTTACGATAATAATGATCATTATGCTTTCAATCTTTGTTATTTTCAACACTGAGGTCAATCAAGACTTTAACATATTCGGCCACGCCCACACTTTTACAAAACTTACTGTTTATTTATCTATTATTATTATAATTATTATTAAAACATCACCAGCTGTTAAATGAAACATTTTCACGTTGTATAATTATAATTTTGCATTACACTGTTTAAAAGCTAAAAATTCAAACAGCACTCATCAAACACCTGCATGATACTGAATAATTTTCTTTTTTTAAACAAACTAATTTAATTAAACAGTTACGTTATCTTTCTGACTAGTTATAAAATATATCACACATATAAACAACCTAAAAATAGCTAGATTAGTAATTACTTGTTTTTATTTACTACTCAATTCCCGCTCACGTGATCAAAGCCACGCCCCATTGACGAAGCCACGCCCCCACGATGACGGTCTACAAAATGATTGACAGGAGGGCATCCAAACACAAACGATACAAACTCTATTCCTGACCGGATAGTCCACTTTCCAATCGGGTTTTTTCGACCTTTCAGTACATTTTCGCCAAATTCACAACTTAACCAAATGTTGAAATAATTGTCGATATATCGTTTAGAATATTTATTCAAAAAAGGGGAAATAAAAAATCGACTATCGAATATTTAAAGCTACAGGCGTTTAGTGATGCACTTCAGGTACGTACAGTATATAAAAACAGGATTTCTTGAGGGGGGAAAAATAACTAAGGTTAGAGACAATGTGTGTGACAAACTTGCTTTGTAACCTTTAATAATTAAAACATTTATAAACGATTCTAAAATTTGTACTCGGCTGCTTTCTTCGGTTATCTACAGTTTAAACAAGTTACTACATAACCCGGATGTGAAAAACCCTATTTTACTAAACACCGTGAATGCAAATGATGGCCAACTGTTTATTTAAGAACAGCCACGAGCCGGTTTCCACCATCACTAAGACAGCCGCCAAGGCATGAGGAAATTACTGAAAAAACGCGACAAACTTACTGTTACAGCCCGTAAACCAGCTCCTGGATGATGTCTGGGTGTTTCCGGATACCGCAGAGACGATCGCAATTCCAGTCTTGTTTAATATTAAGCCGCTTTCCTGTGTTTTGTTGTAACTGAATTAGGTTTTATTCACTGCACCACTAGTCGCCATTTCCCGCCTCCTCAGCCACAGAAAAGAAAAGAGCAATCTGCGCATGCGCATGTCCACTTCTCGCTAAAGCTTTCCTTCTGTCAGCGTTGTTTTACAAATACAAATAATATTCTTACTATTTTCCATTTTATTTGTTTCATACCCGCATGTATTTAACTTATACAGCTTTTAGACATTTATTTATCGCCCTATTTAACTTGCATTGTGTTCACCAATTCATATACCATTCATTCCTCCATTCAACCTCTACAACTTCCAGACATTCATTTTTAACTTATTTATCCATCCATCCATCCATCGTCCAACCATTCATCTGTCTTTCCCTTTAACTTCCAGCCATTTATCCACACATAAAATGCATTATAAATCTTTTGGCTATCTGACCATCCATCCATTCATATCCATCCATCCATCCAAGCAATACATTTCTAGCTATCCACCCATTTTATATAGCTTTTGCCATCCATACATCCATCTTATGAAGCTTTTGCTATCTGGCCATCATGCCATCCATCATCCATTTATCCATCTTATACATAGTTTGGCTGTTTATCCAGTCATCAGTTGATGTTACTTATACAGCTCTATTTCATCTATCCAACATTCATTTAACTACTGATCCAATGCCACTTCAACCAGTCCATTCCATCCAACTATCCATCCATCCATCCCTCTCTTACCACCCCATCCATTCATTCCTTCAAACATTTACAGCCTCTTTTTGATTAGTTACCTTTAACACATCCGTCTATCTAGCGCTTATTAATGTATTTCACCCATCGTCTCCAGATCCTATCCCTTTAATTCATCCATGCAACTTTCACAGGTCATTCATCCATTTATTCATCAACCCATCCATATAGGATGATACCAAGTAACAGGAAAACAGTAGGACAGGATTTGTGTGAAAAAGTGCAGTTTAATACACAAAGGGCGACTTTTTATGGACATTTATTTTCCCTACATATGAATCTAGATGGAAATCAGTAAAAATTTGAAAGCATAACATTCATTTCTCTGGGTGGTAGAGAAGTTTCTTGCTTCGAAGCATCGTTACTCCGATACCATCTACATCACTGCTGAAACCTGTAGCTTTCGCATCACATCCACCGCTACCAAGTGCTTTTGTCACCGCAGTACAAAGTCTTTCATTCTGTCGTGAAGTTGTTGTTGAATTTGTAAAGAAATATCCAGATTTACACACAAATTAATCAAACTCGTTTACCTGAATCACCTGGAGGTGCTTTTGTTTGACTGATTGTCCTGATATTTTATTAATAAATCATTTCCTTACAGCAGGAAACCAACAGGATGTTATCTGATTCATTCTATAATTGCCGGTACGACGTCTGATATACACGTTTCATGTATCTTCAGCACTATGACGGGTCGATGTTTATTTTTCTAGTACACTAATGTTTTTCTTAATCCTACTACTACATGTGGAAAAAGTCGTATATATTCTGGTAAAAAATGAGCTTCGTATCATATCCACGGGGAAGTTAGCAGTCCGATTTGCTAAAATTGCATTCGAGCAGGAACATGAACTCAAATATAAATTCATTTCAGTTTTGCCTTCAGTTACATCATTGTCATGTTCCTTGTTTTATGAGTGTCTAAAAGCCAATGGACTTAGTTACCCACTGGAATTCTACAGATCACCTTTATTTAAACAACACTTTATACTTTTACATTTATGGCCTTCATCACACAACTTTATCCAAAGCGACTTACATTTTGTCTTATTTTTATCCAACTGAACAGTGGAGGGCCTCGCTCAGGGGCCCAGTGGCAATGTGACACCTTAACTACGCAGCTACTGCGTCCCATCTACAGTATAGATTTGTTTTAAAGCAGCTTCACAGTGATAAAGGGAAAAAAGAAAAAAAAAACACGATGCAAAAGAGCTCGTATTTTACAAACATGGGATGTACCCACAATTATACAAACATGGGTTAGGGTTAACCTAGCTTGTTGTCTTATAACGAGATAAGTGGTTTTAAATTTGCAAGACAGAAAGAAGAGAGAAACGAGGAGAGAGATGTATATGCGTTGGCAATACAAAATGTACATTTTTGTCATAAAGCTAACTGAACTGAGAGAGAAATAAGAATGAGCGACAGAGAGAGAGAGAGAAATAAGGAGAGAGAGAGAGACAGAGAGAATTAAGGACCGAGAGAAAGAAATAAGGAGAGCAAAATAAGGAGAGAGAAATAAATAAGAAGAGAGCGAGAAAGAGATAGAAAGGAATTGCTAAATTTGCATCCTGATTGGCTGACATAGACCCTTGACTGATTGGCTGAACCTTGCAGCTTGACGTAAACCTAACGTTACCTGCGCGTTTTTTTACACATCGGTTTGGAATAACGCTTTATTCCGACAGAATTCCGACGTAATTCATCCGGACAACTTGTGTTATATTTGCGGAACTTAAACTGTATAACTGCAGACAAAGTGCTTTAGCAAGCAGCACGTACGCCATCTCTACCACCATCCCTACATTCACGGTATTACAGTGGAAGTTCGTGCCTAATACAGTAAGCTGCCGTTTTTTTTGGAAAGGTGGAACACGCGCTTTAAGCTAGTAAAGATGTTTTAGATACGTTAAGAGGCAGAGTTACGGACGACCGGCGTTATTGAAGTACATTCACATGGTTGAGTTTCGCTTCATTATAGAAAAAGTCAGAGAGCTACAGGACACTGAGGTTTTCTACAGAATTCAGCAGGATCGGTGGCACAACAATATTTACAATCAAATCAATATTATTGATATCTGGCAGGCAAACCAGAAAGCTGCATCGTTCCCGCTCCGCTGTAGTACAATGTATTGCTTTGTGTTTTTCTTTAGTTCTGGAGGTGCTAAAACAGGATGAGGGGGAAAAAAAAAAAAAAAAAAAGGAATAAACCATAAAAAACCAAAAACAAATAAAAAATAAACAAGGACATTTTCACTAGCTGGAGTTCTTAATGCAACAGAAATATCAAAACAACGTTTAAAAAAATCCTGCACAATTTATTGTCTGAATGTTTCTCAATGAGAGAAAGAATAAAAAAACAAAAACAAAAAAAAAACAGAACCCAGACAAACCGTGTGTTACGATTTCATTCTGATCGAGTCTATGGTCTTACTTCATTATTTAAATAAAAATATTAAAATATTTTATTTTTATAACCCCCCCAGAACAATTAAAATAAAAAAAATGTGTTCATTCTAGCGGGCGCCGCTAGGCATTCTGCTTCGGACTTCAACACAAAACAAAACCAAACCAAAATGGATCTGATGTACAGATTAAATATATACACATGAGCACATGATCTATTTTCAGTCCGTCAGTTATTATTAGACCCCATTCGAGTCAGCAATGCGAGTTCGAGTCAAATCCTTCGTAAAGGTCAAACGGAGACCTTCAGATCCGCCGTGTTGAACTACAGCTCCGGTTACGATGCGGCTTCTTTACATTCCTTTTTTTTTTTTAGTTTAGTTTTCTAATCCAGTCTTGCATTGTATGCGAGACGTCTCGATTCGAGGTTCCGGATGGAGGCTACAGGATGTTGAGGGCTTGGTGTCGCTTGCTGTAGTCCACGACTCGCTCTCCAGGGACTTCCCGGTCTTCGTCGTCTGGATCGCGAGAGAAGGAAAGACAGATTAGGTAAGGACGACACATCGCACGTCTGATTAACGTCACCTGCTTTTATATGTTGCACTAAATAACCCGACACGCCCACCCCGACCATGTGACTCCACACACACGGAGCAGACAAGCGACGGCGGACATGAGGGAGGGGGGAGGACAACAGCGGACGGACGGAGGAGGAAGCGCGACGCGAGGGACAGCCGGCCGTCTACCGGGCTCACCTTGAGCGTCTTCCTCGCCGCCGTCGCCGTCCTCCTCCTCGTTGTAGGCCAGCTCGGCCTGCTTGTCGGCCTCGTACTCGCCCACGTTGCCGTCGTCCCCGTTGTAGTCCGCCAGCTTGGACGTGCGCTGCGGATCTACGGGGGACTCGTTCTCGTCAAAGAAGCGGCCTGACCGGGGCAGGGAGAGAGAGGGAGGGGGAGAGAGAGACAGAAAGAAATAATAAGGAGAGAGAAAGAGAAATGAGAGAGAAAGAGAAATAATAGAGAGAGAGAAATAAGAGAGAGAAAGTAAGAGAAATGTGAGCGAGAGAAAGAGGAATAAGAGAGAGAGTGAGAGAAATAAGAGAGCGAGAGGGAGAGGGAGAGTAAGGGAAATAACAGAGAGCGAGAAAGAAATTGAGTGGGGAAACAACATGGAGAGAAAGGAAAAGATTCAGGATCAATCAGGATCAGGAGGAAGAGCGGCGTGACGGTGAACAAATAATTTTTTTATTTATTCGTGATAGCGGAAGAAGAAACAAGGGAAGAGAAAGAGGTATGAACGAGGGATGAAAGAGGGATGTGCGGGCAGCAACTCATGCACCTACACACGGACGTCCTAACTGCTTGCACATCAGAGGAACTCTCTCTATAGCACACACCCACACACACACACACACACACAGTCTCATACTCACTCTGGCGATGACGGACCGGGGCGGCGTCTCGCTGAGGGTCGATGGGGTTGGCCAGAACCTGAGCGGGATTCGGGGGAGGGGGGGGCGGCGCTGCTCCCTGATGAACAGGTTCTAATAAAATGATAGCGACGGCGAATCAAAACCAGTTTGGCTAAATTACAATTAACTTTAACGTTAAACTATAAAATCCTGCAGCCGAACATGTTTTTACTCGCTAAGCGATAGAGAGGAACCGAGGAATCGGCAGACACTCCATTCTGATTGGTCGAAAGGCGTTTCCATGGTAACGGCTCGGATGTGTACTAACTGCTGCTCACCTTTGATTTGGCGGCGCTGCTCTCCGATCTCGTCTGCTCGGACGGCCGGCTTGTCGGCTTCGTTCACCGCTGCCGGTCTGTTGACGGGCGGCTGGGGACCCTGCTGCTGGATTAGTGGGACACCGTTTCCTCCAGCTCCGTCACCCTGAGGAAGGTCGGGACGATCCAGAGAGAGGGCGCGTGGAGCGTCGAACCCAGGCTCCTCTCCAGCGCCGGCTTGCGCTTCGGCGTCGGGACCTGCGACGGCCTGCTTGACCCGCGCCGGGGCCGGCGGCTCCGCGTGCTGCGCGGTGATGGCCGGCTTTTTCAGCGCTGATAGAACAGGAACCAGAACGTCACATTCCTCGTATTTAAAGCGAGAGAAACAGACGACTTCCTGTTTATACTCACCGAAATGCATCTCATCCAATTTTCCCACTTCACTGTCTTCAATACCGGGCATTCCAGCATCACCTCCTGGTTTCCCCAAATCCTCTGTGTGTGTGTGTGAGTGGAATAGAGAGTGCGTGTTTGTGTGTGTGTGTGTGTATATGTGTGTGAGAGAAAAAGTGAGAGACATTGAGCAATAAAAGTGTGACACAGTGTGCGTGTGCGAAAGAGAGAGAGAGAGTGACAGAGAAAGGGAGGAATATAATATTAGATTGACTCTAGCAGTCAGTCGGGATTCAGACACAGACGGAAACACTGCTCTACCTTTAACGTCAGGGCCGTTGTGGCGCTGTGTGGCCACTGGGTGGTGCTCTAGCGCAGACTCTGTAACACGTTCGGACGCCTCGTTGCCTTTACCTGGGTGCACAGAGCCCTAAACAGGAAGTAACTCAAGGTATTAAGGGCTAGGATTATAAATTTTTTTTTACAACGAATAAAAAGTTGTAACGATGAACATATAAGTAGACGATATTTAAAAAATGTTTACATTAATCTGAATCTTTATTTATATTAAAGAGATTCATCCGGCTAGTTCACATATCGAAATGTAAAACAAAAAGGATCGAAGGTGGGGGAGAAAAAAAAAGAACAAAGGTTGGGGCAGGGCTTACAGACTCATATACAGCTGGATGATAGGAGGAGAAGATCAAAGTAGGGTACCGGAAGCAATTTTCTCCATTTTTATTTACATTTCTGCCATTCTGGCCACTAGCGCTACGAAAACGCGTTCGACAGCCAAAAACGGTCCGAGATCGAGTGTAAGTGGACTCACACTTCTGTGGTTTGTTAAACAGGTGAGGGCAAACGTTGGGTCCGAATGTTTTGTGTTATAGGCTGCTTTTTAAAGGACTACAGTTCGGATTAAATGATAATAATTATAATAATAATAATAACCAGTTTGAAATTAAATTGAAATCAGATAACGGCGACTTAAGACACGGTGCTCGAGTGACTGAAGTGTGTGACTGAAGTGTGTGACAGATGTGTGTGCGTGTTTTTACCTTTTTGGATTTAGAAGCCGCCTCTTCCAGCTCCTTCCTACTCTCCTCAATCTTGTCCTTCAGCTGCATGATCTGTCTGCTGCACTGCTGGCTACAAGGTGCACACACACAAGCACGCACACACACACACACACACCGTTAGGTACACGCTACACACACGCTTTGCACTAGTTAAAAAAAAAAAAAAAAAAACATGAACAAAGAAAAAAAATTCCACCAAAAAAACAAACAAACACACACAATACATACACACGGTATGCATTAGGTAATAACAAAAAATCCACACAGGATACAAAAAGGAGAATAGCGCACGCACGCACGCGCACACACACACACACACACACACACAGTAAAAAATAAACACAATCACTTCACACACCTCTCATATTCCAGCTTCCTCTCAATATTAGTGTTGTTCTTCTTCAGCTCGTTTAGCTGCTCCTCCTGCCTTAGAACCTCATCCCTCATCTTCTTCACCTGATCTGCACATACACACACACACACACACACACACACACACCTTACAAACCGCTTTACAGTGGTTCTAAATTGCGCATTGCAATATACTTATGTTCTAATGATGAATATTAAACGTGTTGTGAATGACTACATTATAAAACACATTCTACATATTTTTGTGTTAATAATTAAAGCTGCTGCTGCTGCTGCTTCCTGGCTCGCTCTATTTTACTCCAAGACTCGGCTATGCTGCACATAGAGCAGCATATGATTCCATCATTTAATTACGGTGTAGAATCGAAAGAGCAGCAGAGTAGTAGCGAGAGAGAGAGAGAGCAGTAGCGAGAGAGAGAGAGAGCAGTAGCGAGAGAGAGAGAGAGAGAGCAGTAGCGAGAGAGAGCAGTAGCGAGAGAGCAGTAGCGAGAGAGAGCAGTAGCGAGAGAGCAGTAGCGAGAGAGAGAGAGAGAGA
>JAOUQX010073332.1:0-14006 GCA_028566295.1 Liobagrus marginatus | reverse complement strand
GGTAGTCGTCAAAGCATTTCACTGTATGTTGTACCACGTATAATGTACATGTTACCAATAAACTTTGAACTTTGATGGTATGAATGGCACAGACGAGCAACGCATGCATTTCACATGCTTTGTTGTAAAGAAAACCACACATGTCATTCATTGAGATAGAACATACAGTTTTCATGTCTAAATAGTGTTCCTAATTCCCAAATTTGTCTATATTCCATTTCAAAAACATATATGATTATTAGAATTCAGAGGATTTAACATTATCAATATACTTGTATATCTATAACAATAACAGATGCCCTCTACAACATTAAGAAGATCAGACCCTTCCTTACAGGCCATGATTCACAACTTCTTGTCCAAGCTCCTGTACTCTCCAGACTGGACTATGGTAGTGCTTTTGGCAGAGTTTCCAGCATGTACATTCAAACCTCTGCAACCGATCCAGCATGTGACACTGAGAGGTCTTTAATGAGCTGAAGAGACTGGTTGCCAGTAGCCGCTCATATCACATCCCAAAGAGTTGTGTGGAGAATGTTTATGATGGACAGATTTTTTGAGCTCCAAACTCATTCAATGCTATTATAAAGTCTGGAAGAGCCAGGATGTTTATTAATATAACTATGACTGTGCTCACATGAAAGAAGAAAGATACCTAGGATGGCTTGAGGGTGAGTAAATCATATTTTTTATTTTTGGGTAAACTAATCCTTTTTTACTAAATCTTTCTGTTTATAAGTAGTAAACAGTAGTTTCAGTCTACTGTGTTACACTGACTGGGACCTTGCATGTTGCTTTAGATAAAATGTCATTATAAAGCTATTGTACCTTTTAATGTACTGGTAGGTATTTTTGAATGTTTTTAAATGAAGTACGAAACATGTACTTCTATAATTGTATTATTCATTAAACTTGATACACAATGCTTCAGTACAATGAATAATATTGTGGAGGTGCAAGTTCTTTTCATTAAAATTCTGCATAAGCACATAATGCAATGTTAATTTTATATAAATTGGCTGAAAATGTTGCTTTTCTATATGTATTTCTAAGTACTATGCTCAGTTCTGTCCAATCAAGTTCAAGAAGCTTTATTGTCATTACACCATATACAGCTGTTGCAATACACAGTGGAAGGAAATAACATTTCTCCAGGACCATGATGCTACACATAAAACAGAGTCACAAAAAACAGAAAGTCACATAACACAAAGCAAGACAACACACAAAAACATTATTTAATCACTAATGTTTCTGTAAAATTACTTATTAAAATGTATATGTACAGACATTTGTCTTTGTATTACGAATTTACTATATTCTTATACAACATTTCTTGGTTATTGTAATTAATAATATCTGTAATTTAACAGAATTATTATTCATAGACATAAATTAACTTCTAAATACCTTTAATTTACAGATATTGGTTGTGAGATTGTTTGTGTGAAAAGGAATAATCCTGTAAATATACAGATTTCTTTTCTTTTTTTTTAAATATGTGATTCCTGCATGTAGCCAGGCAAGAATCTTGACATGCGTCAAGAGTGAGTAATAGACAGATGTGGCAGAGAGAATCTGGTAATCTTCCAAAATAAAGCACCGTTCAAAATCACATAATAAACAAAACGGAAATAATATAAGTTGTTTTTTTTCTGTGCGGCCTATTGACCCACGGCCCGGGGGTTGGGGAGCACTGTTGTAGGAGCGCCAGCATGTCCTGCCCTATTACTGCCCAGAAGGCTTTGTAAAACTCTAAAGAATACCATCTATACCAGGCGCCCGTCCGTTCTCCATTCCCTGAAGATCCTCATGGAGTTCTGCCAATATCAGCTCTCTGTCCAGTTCCCTGGACGATGACTCAGCGAGCTTTGGCAGACTCCTGAGGAAACTGTCCTCCACCACCTGTGCCCTTGACCACTCACTGCTGTACAGCTTCGAGTAGAAGCTTACTATCTGTCTGCGAATTTCAATGGGCTCTGATACGATATCCCCCGATTCTGTTCTCACAGCAGGTCAGGTCTCACACAGACCTTTTCTGTCCATTCTTTTGCTCTAGACTAAGTAAGAACTTAGAAGGAGGGTGAGTAACAGTGTTAGGATTATTAATTTTGTGTAATGTTTACTCCTGAGCCCACTCCTGAGTGTCTTTGGCAATTTTATTCCTGGATTTATTGGTGTTTTACTTTTATATTCCGTGTAACATCTTAGGAAGAATTACAATTGTAGTGTGCGTGTGCGTGGGTGTGAGCAGCGTGGCGGGTCCAAACATGCAGCGGTTTTTGAGTTTAACTCACCGAGTGTAGAGTGCGAGTGTAGAGGAGTGCATAATCACGTTTGGAAATGTTGTTGTGCACAAAAATGTAGTCTCTGTTTTCTGCATGAACAGCGCAATGGTGACGTTCGAGGAAAAGTGAAGGAACTGATTAAAAACCGATTTTAGTTAAAGAAACTGATAACGAGGGTCAATAAGGAAAGCTCTGATGATGGATTTTAGAGTGTGTAGTGTGTTTAATATTAGAGAGGATTTTATTCTCTGGTTGTTTTACTCACACTTTTTAATGAGTGCAATCCACATCGCCAGTCTTAACATTAGTGGAGCAAGAGATTTTAACAAGAGAGCTAAAGTATATGAACTTTTATGGCAGAAACACATTGATGTGTCACAGTCACATCCTACCTTGTCGCGTTCTCCTTCCGCGCCCTCACAGTATGTTACAGGAACCCCACAGGGATGTTAATAATGCTGCAGATTGGGTGAAGGCGTCAGACGGGTTGGCAATTTTAAGTCATAACACGTTGCCTTTTTATTTTATCTTAGTTTTATTCCTTGCTCTTATTCAGTTGAAGAGATTTTAAACTGCAGTCTTTTAAAAGTGATGGCTTTTTATAAGAACGAGGTTTTTGTTTTTATGTGTGTACACTCCCACCAACGCAGTGGAGAGAATGGTGTTTTTAGATAAGCTGAGCAGCGTGCTAGCCGCAACACGACTGACATTTTAAACCTGGGTGAGGATTTTAACTGTACAGCAGATATTTTAGACCGGAACCAACAAGAACCTTATGTGCCGTCACGTAAGAAACTATGGGAGGTGACTGAAAGTCATGAGTTATGTGATATCTGAAGGAATGTTAATAAACATCAGCAACAGTATTCGTGGGCCCCTGCCATAGATATACACGCTTCCTGGAAAAACTGGATCGTTCTTATGGTTTTAACCATCAAATGTCTTATTTTACAGTTTTTTATTGCTCCAGTAGGCATCTCTGACCACAGCATGGTGCAGTGTTTTATCAGTAAAAAACATGTACATCCTAATAGTGCCTACAGGCATTTTAATACTGTACTTTTAGAAGATTCTAATTTTATAGCATCTTTTAGTTATTTATGGAATTGTTTAAAGCATGACAAGGCAGCTTTTTGCAGCTGTGGTGAGATGTGACCAAAGCCCACATAAGAGTATTTCAGTTGGCTGCTTTCGTCAAATGTTATTTATTATAATGATACATGCATACGGTTAGTGTTTGGCGGTATGGATCTGTTCTGGGCAAACTCCATGTGCCCGTCCATCCTGGACAGCGCGGGGAGAGCAGCAAGCCAAACCCCCCGTGGGGTAAGGAATAGATCCAGTATTATATGTACGAGCGTACGTAATTCGACCTTTATTACATTAGTGTTGCACGCTGAATATGCGGGGAAGCTAATGGCTGGAATTAATGTGCTGGAGGCGGTCCTGAGTGGACGACCGCTTAGATTAGGAATCCAGTTAGGTGGAGTTGGGGATGGGGGAGGGAGTTGCGACTGGATTGGTACACATCATGGAACAGCTGGTTCATGACTGTCAGCTGGTGCGAGCTTCACTGACGCGGCATGCCTGAACTATTGCGATGTTTGATTTCAGTCAGGCTGCTTTCTATGAAACTATGAAAGTAAGTTTAAGAACAATCCTGATTCACTGTGATGAGGATCTGAGACAAACACAGAGACTGCATCTTTAAATAAACACAAGTTCAGTCAGGCGGCTTTCATCAAATTTTATTTATTATAATGATACATGCATACGGTTAATGTTTGGTGGTATGGATCTGTTCTGGACAAACTCCATGCAGCCCAGCTGGACAGCACGGGGAGAGCAGGAAGTCAAACCCCCAAAACAAACCATATGCTGATTACCCCCAACATAACCGATGCGCTAGGAGGTTTATGACATCTTGATGCTATATGCTATCGTGGAAAGTCGGGGAAGCATGCGCCCGATGGGGATGGTTCCGAAATGTATTATTTTTTTTTTTGACGAGCATGTTGGTATGAATCGGGCAGTATGGAATGTCGGGGAAGCTTCCACCCGGCTGTACTGAATGTGTCTTAAAATTTTATTTACCATTTTTATTTATTTATTTATTTATTTGATACCACAAGCATGTTGGTATGATTCAGGTAGTAGAGAGAGTCGTGGAAGCATACGCCCGACTGTACTGAATCTGGCTTAAAGAATTTAAATTTATTTTTTATTTTTTGATACCACAAGCATTCTTCATTTCATTCTTTTTTCAGATCCGATTTATCACATACATACATGCAGTAAAATGTTTTTATTCTGCATATCCCAGCATATGAATTTGAACGCTGGGGTCAGAGCGCAGGGTCAGCCAGAACGAACGGCGCCCCTGGAGCAAGTGAGGTTAAGGGCATGATTCAATTAGTAGGGATTTTCGGGGAACCATGCACTGTACTGAGTCTGGCTTTTGGTATCTATTAGTTTTACTTAACATTGTAACCATTAATAAATGTGTACATTGATATTCATAACATATTTGTACAAAGCCGTTAGGTTTGCTTTCCAGTGTTATCATTTTCCTAAAAATCACAACTCAGACTCCATGGAATACCTTGCATAACGAACTATGAAGCGCAGTGATGATTACTTGGATTAAGTCTATATTAATTGGGAACAATGTCCTGTAGCTTCTCGAATATTCATTTTTACGTTTATACATCACATACACAATATATGAAAAAGAATTTATAGGCATTAATATAGCAAGACTTGGTTTATAACAATTAGAATCACTGAGATCGTGAGATCATTAGTAAGGTACACAGGAGGAATCTGGCTGCCTTTTGTTTTTTTGGTTACCACAAGCATGTTGGTATGAATCAGATGGTATGGGAAGCATACAACCAGTGGCCATAGCTCTGGCTTTTTGATACAATAAGCATGTTGTTTGGAATAGTTATGGATAGCTGTGCGATCCATAGGAATGCGAAGAGGAATGCTATGAATCCGAGCCACGGCGCAGGATATTATTCTAACGGCTCTATGAGTAACGATGGGTTATTGATGAGGACTGTTTCTTGCACCATTCTGTGTTGATAGTGTGTTATACACATGCCACCACCAGTCTTACCACACAGAAAAACATACATTTTCTTTAAAAAATAAATGGATCTCATTTTGGCTCCGGAGTTTTTTGCTACATGCTACTGCCACAGTTACTTAACACAGTTAAGTAGCAGGACGTTTGTAAGCATCAACTGTCTAATGTCCTTAACACAATCTTAAATGTTATTAAACTAGTGTCTCATCTGGTTTTGCTGAAATGAACAACTGTCATCAGCATAACACTGGAAACTAACACCATATTTGCGAATAATTGCACCACGAGGTAACGTATATATGGAGAAAAGCAGCGGGCCTAACACAGAACTTTGTGAAACATCTTAGGAGCCCAGCAGTGGTAGCTTTGCAGTGATGGGAATCGAACCCTGGTCTTCAGATCAGCAGTACAACACCTTAACCTCTTTCCTCTATAGTGGTAGCTCACTGAAACCAAACCACTTCCCCCACTACCACTAGAATGTGTACATAGCATACACACTCTACAAACTATGCTAAAAATGACGTTAACAGGACACAGAGCCATTTTTTGGTTTATTAAAAAACAATAAAAATTTGAAAATAAATACATATTTAATGTTAATCTAAACAACGTTACTATTTAAATCTGTAACACAAATAAATAGGACATGAAAATAGAATGAACATAAAAACAATTTTTGAACACAAGTAGAAGAATGTCAGTGGCTTTGTTGGGAAAATGATCACGGATGGAAACCTTCACATTCCTCACCATTAATCAACTCACTGAGAAGCACCCAGTGAGTGGTCTCCAGGAATGTTAGAGAAGCCTTTCTGTCTGTCGTTCTGTCTGTGTTTTCTTTGTACGGAAAAATTTATTCAAGATTTTGGTGGTGACATCATAGAAATAACACCACAAGGCAAAAAATAGCAACAAAAAAAGTAACACTGGATATGAATAATTTGATTTAAATAGACCAAATACTGAAGCTAGCGTTATAAATTAGAGGTGTAGTGAACTAAAAAACAGACATGAGAGCATTACACATGCTCACACAAGGTTAATATGCTTCCTAACAGCGTTCACTTTTCGGAAAATAAACATTTATTTATAACAGCCCTTCATCATCATCATTATTAGTCATAAATGGATGATTTCTGATTATGTCGTCAGTGGAACTGGAATCCCGAACCCCCACTAATGAGTATCGTCATTATTTACACAATAACAGTGTTGTATCCTCAAAGGGTCCCTGCCGTCCAAGCAGAAAGAGGCTGAGTCCACTCTGGCAATCACATTTAAAGAGAAATGTGAGAAGCAGCAGCTGTCTGTCTGTCTGTCTCACATGTCATCCGCTCATCTCCATAGCAGCATTACGCATCCTCCCGATTCTCCATCTCCCTGCACGTTTCTGTCATCAGAACCTACAGCTATGTTGCTATTATCTGAGAATGTGTGTGTCTGTGTATGTTTGTGTGGTCCACTGATTGCTGAAAAAGTGCACAGATTATTCCTTCATTCAAGCCAGCGTCATATTCATCTCCTCGGTATATCACATCTGTGATGAGAGAGAGAGAGAGAGAGAGAGAGAGAAAGTAAGGTGTGCGAGTCATTATTCTCACTGTGTAAGGCGCTAATGATGCGAGTGCTTCACTATTTCACTAGTGCAGAAACAGGGTGTAGAACAATTCAATTCTGGCTAAGAATTCTATCAGGATTAATGAGTTGTGTCAAACAAGGCTGTACCTGATGTTTATTGGGCTTGATGAAGTGTTCAGGGGTTTATTTTGTGATGAATTCAGAAAGATGGTGATGCAATTTACTTTACAGAGAAGAGAGGAATATCACCTCTGCGTGTAGACGTGACTGATTGCATTAGAGAAATTATAAATGGCACTTCGGCTAAAAGGAGGTGAGGAATGAAATGTCATGGTCTCCTTTAAGGTGAGTGATCAGCTGACCCCTGATGCCTGTGATGTTTTCTTCTTTAAAAAAAAATCAAAAGGTGAAAGGACCTTATATTTTTATTGTAAACTTTTCCTTTAACGATCTACAACGCACTCCATTTCACACACAGACACACCTCTCTCTAGCTCTCGCGTGCACAGACACACGCGACCATGTGACTGTGTGTTCATTTCAGCAATGTGCTGTGGAGACCTCTCGCTTGCACCATCATTTAGCAGAGAGTAAAGTCATGCAGAAAACCACAGGAACCAGATAGAGACAACGATGCATCACACACACACAAGGACGTCACATTAATCACAGGTGGATGGAATATCACACACATGAGGATGTCACAATACTCACAGCACATCACATCACACACTTGAGGATGTCACATCACACACAGGACGAGGTGATGAACAAACCTGCAAACTCTCTGGTTTAATTCAAGCTTTCTGGAGCTGCACTGTAACTGAGTCATTGTGCAGGAACACCTGCATGTGAGAGGATCCTGCACAAACCAGTGCTTCTTCCTCACCGAGCAGGGCTCACAGCGGCTGCAAGGCAAGTAGAGAAACGGACAGGGAGAGAGAGACAGAGAGAGATGTCTAAGCTAAAGATCTGAGACAGGCACAGTCGATATAAAGCAGAGAAAAGAAGCTCTGTTCCAAACCAGGCTCACACTATCCCAGAAATTTCTCACAGTGAACTGGGACTAAATGGCCCAATGTACTGTACTGCAAGTAGGAATTAAGGAATAGGGATTATGGAGTACAGATTATGGGTAGGGTAGCGATTAGGAGGCAGGGATTAGAAATTAGGGAGTATGGATTAGGCTAGGGATTAGGAATTATTGAAGACAGATAAATGAGGGATTAGGAGGAAAGGATTAGGTTGTATGGGTAGGCCTTAGAAATAAGAGTAGGGATTAGATATTAAGGAGTACGGATAGTGATTAGGAAGTATGGAGTTGGGATTGGGAGTAGTAGAGATTAGGTAGTATGGGGGAAATTAGTGAGTAGGGGTAGGGATTAGGGGCGATGGATTAAGAATTAGGGAAGAGAGGGTAGGGAGTAGGCATTAAGGAGTAGGCCTTAGAAAATACAGATTATGGAAGAGGGATTAGTGAGTATGTATTAGAGGGTTGGTATTAGTGATTAGGGAATAGGGATTAGCTCATACACACGCTAACACACACACACACGCTAAATACTGTAAATGTAAATGAAACACAGACAGACATGCACAACACATTCACACACACACAGACAACACACATACACACACTAATCTCTTTACACTCTTTCTCTCTGTGACTTTTGACTTTCAACAGAAACACATTCATTAAAGCACAAAAACTCACAGAGAACAGAGGGGAACCGTGCTCAGAATAAGGTGTGTGTGTGTGTCTACATGCTCATAATCAGTGATGGCAATGACGCTGTTATTAATAACCCCATTGCTAAAGCTAATTATTTGTTCCAGTAACGAGTAATCAGACGAATGACTGGCCCACTTTTACAATGCCATTAACGTTACTGACTATAACATGTGCCGTTACTATAATCGAGCTCACAGAAATGCTTTTCATCCAAGCAGCCTCTCTCTCAGCTGGACCTGCAACGTTTTTACTCTGTGTGTGTGTGCATGCACAGGGTGTGTGTATGAAGCGTCTAGAACAGTAGTGTAGTGTTTGTAGGCAGTGCTTGCTGCATGCCGGCTGTGCTATCTGCTTGCTACTCTCTGTTTACAACTGTTGTCGCTGGCTAACCTCCTTGATAGAGGGTGAAATAGGAGCCGTGTGCGTAAGCCTCCTTCTGCCAGTACAGAGTTTCTCTACCACCAAGACTCCTGTATTGCCTCCACGGGGCTACACATGGAAACTAACTAAACTGACTTAACTACAGGGGATCTCGGAGCAGCAGTTAGCCCCAGAGACATGGTGCACAGGCCAACCACTGTGTGGACATACCCTGGCCCGTCAAACACTGTCCCAGCTATGGGTAAATAGCACCACTGCCTTGTGTTAAGTTTGCAGAGACAAGGCTAAGGGAGCACATCCTGACAGAAAAGCGATGCACTGGAGGTGCACAATAGCCATTGAGGCAATAGCAATTGCCAAATTTAGCCTCTTGCAGCCGAGATGGGGGACCAGTTGTCCTGGGACCAACCTTGCCACTGGGATCTACCTCGCTCTGAAGATAGTGCTACTGGGGATGGCGCATCCCCTCTGGCACTTTAAAAGCTTCCTCCTTTGTCAATCTATCCAAAGCTTTTGACACTGTACACTGCCCTTCCATGTACGTATAGGAGTGAGGCAGGGGTGTGTGCTAGCACCAGTGCTCTTTAACAACTTCCTCCTGTGTGTCACCAAGCTTCTTCACACTGAGATTGAAAAAGCAGTGGTGTGGCAGCGGACTTCAGACCAGACACTACTCCTGGAGCTGCAGTATGTGGACAACTGTGCTTTTTTTGCCCATCACCGGAGGATCTTCAAATTAGGTGTGGCAGTGAGAGACGTACAGCAGGATTTGGCTGACTGTCAACACCTCTATTCCAATGGAGCACCAATATCCCATCCACACTGCCTGCCTTCATCTTTTAAATATCTGGGGAGTATTCTCACTGAGGATAGCGGCATCGACAATGAAATCCAGAGCAATATTAAACAGTCATCAGCTGCTTTTGGGAGACTTCGGCAAAGAGTTTGTTTGTTTTTTTGGAGGTACAATGTACATGTTTACATTTAATAGGAAAAAAATATTATGCATGATTAGTGAGTATTGCAACAAAAAAAAAGTTTACTGAAAAAAAATCCATAAAACCTGCATTGAATAGTTTGTAATGAGAGATTTGAGTTAGTAGTCATGTATGCCTGAATGTTTACTTCAGAACTATTCTAACCACTTATTCACAAACAGGAACATAATGATTTAAATTTACTCATGTACCTAAGACAATCCATCATGAATTATGTGTCCCACCCCTAACACACACACACCCACACCCACACCCACACACACACACGCACACGCACACGCACACGCACACGCACACGCACACTTCTTCGGTAGTCCATCAAATTCAATGATGACGTCCACGCCTTCAACCCTCTGGCGTCGGTCTCATCACCCGCCCTAAGAGCTCAATTTTTTTTATCAGTGCAAAAGACACAAAAAATACTCCCTTGATTTAAACTATACAGATAAGTGTTATACACCAAACACAACTTTGAAAAGTCTTTTTTTTGTATACACTCACATTACAAACAATATGTTGTGCTTTTCAACAAATAAAAACGGCATGCGCCTTTTGCCCTGCCTCTATTAGCGGAGTCCAGTCTGAAACGCGTCTGAAAGTGAACTGTAACTTACAGAATAATTGTCACATAAACAAAACATACGTCTACGGAAAGCTTAGAATGTCTACTTTTAAATGCTGAAAGTCAAATCGAAAACAAATATTCTCAGTTTATGTAATGTGTATGAAAACAAGCAGAGGTGCAACCACATCAAGTTTTACTGATTAACTTTAACGCTCTGCGGTAGCCCCCGAGCTATTCACATGCTTAATAGTTTGGGCTGAGCGTGAGGAACAATGCAAGTCTTTTCACAGCATTCTACCGTGATGGCAGAATATTACTTAGTGGGGGAGTGTCTTTTGTCTCCCCAGGTGTGAATCACTTAAATATTCATGACTTTAATACAAACACGCATACAGCAGTGCTGAAACAAAACATCACTTACTAAGTGTAATTCCTTTATCAAACAGAGGCAGAGTAGTTCACACACACACAAGCATAAGCACATTTGTACACACACCAAGTTCAAGAAGATTTATTGTCGTTACACCATATACCGCTGTTGCAATACACAATGGAATGAAACAACGTTTCTCCAGGACCATGGTGCTACATATAACACATACAGAACGCTACGGGAAAGATACATGAAACATAGACCATAGCGCCGATGGTTGTGTAACGGGGCAATGTACTAAATAATGATAGCAGCATTTAAGTTAAAATAGCAGCAGTATTTAGCACAGTAAAGTGTAGCCAATATGCTAGTGTAAACAGTAGCTGCATTGAATAGTGGAACAGTAGATGACATTATGAAACAGTATTAATGAGACTGTGCATGAGTAATTTCCGAGTTCGAGTGTGACTATTTCAGTTCTTTGTGTTGAGAAGCCTGATTGCTTGTGGATAAAAACTGTTGGACAGTCTGGTTGTATCGGCCCGAAAGCTTCAGTACCTTTTTCCAGAAAGCAGGAGGGTAAAGAGAGTGTGTGAGGGGTGTGTGTGGTCAGCCACAATGCTGGTGGCTTTTCTTATGCAGCTTGAAGTGTAAAATGTCCGTGATAGAGGCGAGAGAAACCACAATGATCCTCTCAGCTGTCCTCACTATCCGCTGTAGGGACCTGCGGTTCCATATGGTGCAGTTCCCAAACCAGACGATGATGCAGCTGCTCAGGATGATCTCGATGGTCCCTAGGATCCAGTTACAGAGGGAGGTGTTCAGGCCCAGCATCTGGATCAGGTGCTGAGGGATGATTGTGTTGAATGCTGAACTGAAGTCTATGAACAGCATTCATACATATGAGTCTTTATTGTCCAGGTGGGTGAGGGCTAGCTGGAGGGTCGTGGCAATGGCGTCATCCGTAGAGCGGTTTCGACGATACGCAAACTGCAGAGGGTCCAGTGAAGAGGGTAGCTGGGTCTTGATGTTCCTCATGACAAGCCTCTCGAAGCATTTAATCACAATGGGTGTGAGTGCAACAGGACGATAGTCATTAAGGCAGATCACCAAAGACTTCTTTGGCACAGGGATGATGGTGGGAGGCCTGAAACACATATGAAAAACGGCGCTGCTCAGGGAGATGTTGAAGATGTCGGTGAAGACATCTGCTAGCTGGTCTGTGCATTCCATGAGCACTCTGCCAGGAATGTTGTCTGGACCAGCAGACTTCCATGGGTTAACTCTATGTAGAGTTTTTCACACATAAGCCGTGGTTAGATGGAGCGCCTGGTCGTTGGGAGGAGGGATTGTCTTCCTCGCCGCTACGTTGTTTTGTGTTTCAAATCAAGCGTAGAAGTTATTCAGCGCATCTGGGAGGGAGGCATCTCAGTCACAGACAGGTGAAGTTGTCTTGTAGTTAGTGATCGCCTGGATACCCTGCCACATGTGCCGTGTGTCTCCGCTGTCGTGGAAGGGTCTGTGGATTTTCTGAGTGTGTGCACGCTTCGCCTCTCTGATGGCTCAGGGCAGCGCAGCTTTTACTGATTTTAGGGCTGTCTTGTCCGCTGCTCTGAAGGCGGAGTCTCTCTCCTTTAGCAGTGCACGCACCTCTGTAGTCACCCACGGCTTCTGGTTGGGACATGTTGTGATGGACTTGTAGACGGTCATATCATCTGTGCATTTGCTGATGTAGCTGGTCATTGATGCTATGTACTCCTCCAAGTTAATTGATTCGTCGTTGGTTGCAGCCTCCCTGAACATATCCCAGTCAATGCACTCGAAACTGTACTGTAGGGCCGAGATGGCTCCTGCTGGCCAGGTTCTAAACCTCTTTAGACGCGGTTTTAGCCTAACGAGCGGTCTGTATGCTGGCATTAGCATAACGGAGATTTGGTCTGAGTATCCGAGGTGGGAGCAGGGATCTGCCCAGTACGCGCCGGGATGTTTGTGTAAACAAGATCCAGCGTGTTTTTCCTTCTCGTCGAACAGTCCACATGCTGATAAAGTGTAGAGAACTGATTTGAGATTTGCATGGTCGAAATCTACGGCGATAATAAACAGTCTGACGGGGTGTTCATTCTGCAGATCACTAAAAGCCCCATAGAGAACACATAAAGCCTCTTTAGCATTAGCGGTGGGGGGAATGTACTCTCCGATAATGTATACTGTTGTGAATTCCCATGGAATGTAAAATGGCCTACATTCAACAGTCACAAACTCCACGAGCGATGAGCAGTATTTAGAAACAAGCACAGAGTTGCTTGAGAACCATTCCGTGTTGATGTAAATACACACGCCACTACTGAGTCTTACCGCACAGAGCTGAATTCCTGTCGGCACGAAATGAGGCTAGCCCGTCTAGTTGGATGGCTGCGTCTGGAAATCTGTCGCTGAGCCGTGTTTCAGTACATACAAAAACACAGTATCTAAACTCTCGCTGTTTTGTCCGTTTGAGTCGGATGTAGTCCAATTTATTATTCAGAGAGCAGACGTTAGGTAAAAGAATGGAGGGGATAGCTGGCCTGCTAGGGTTTGCTTTTAGCTTAGCGTGGACACCACCCGACAGCCGTGCTTCCGCTTCCTCGAGCACCGCTTCCGTCGTCCTCTCTCTCGGTCACCGGCATCAAGCGACGCCAAGGGCTGACAGCCTGGACTCCAATTAATGTCTGGCGGTCGTACACATGGACACCACAGTCTCGGGTATCCATGTGATATCAGTCATCCGTCGGGCTATAAACATGAACCATTTTGGTTTCCGAGTGGTCGCTGTGTGCTTACTGCCATGCCGCCATCTTGGAATACCACCGACCAGGAGTCAGAGGGATGTCAAGTCCATTTCATTCATTTAACATCCCGTATTTGCCGGCGTATAAGACGACCCCTCTATTTTCCCAGTGAAAACTTGGGTTTTGTGCTATACTCGCCGTATAAGACCCCCCCACCCCCCCCACCTCG
>JAOUQX010073311.1:0-14012 GCA_028566295.1 Liobagrus marginatus | reverse complement strand
TTTGCCTACGAAGAAGGCTGTGTTTGGAAGGCAGTGCAGTTTTTCACACTAAAAATGCTGGACCCCATCTGTATCAATGCATTGTGTATTCTGCATTCGTGACCCACCTTGAGTGTGACAGCTGTTGGCTGATTTTGAACTTGGCACAATTAAAAAACACATTATTCATAATAAATTCTCCGTTTGAGAGAAGCCTAGTCCAAAGAAAAAGACACAAAAGTCAGATAGAAGCCCACTGTCATGTTTGAACGCTCGCAAGAGGATAAAGAAAGTGACAGAACCATCAAGATAGGAAAATGGTATTTCGGAAAATATCATGCCGGATAGACATGCTTTAGAGATTTAAGCTGTCATTTAAATCCCAAACCTGAGCAAAAACTAGATCCAGAGACAGCTTAAGTTGTCTACAGATGTTATGGGCAGAGGAGACAAATGTTGGCACAGAATCTATAATGTGAAGAAACTCTGAGGGAAAACAGAGTTTGGTTCTAAGGTAGTGACTGAAATACTAATCTGAATGAAAATAATAATAAGCAATGACTAATAAGAAACAATATTATTAATATTAATAGTAATAATGCTAAGAATGCGAACAACTTGTTCTTGTGATTACCATTTTCTTTACTGCTGCATCTGTTGTTCTCTTGTTGTTGTTGTTAAATCTGTTCCATAGTTGTTCTTTCTACTGATGCTGTTGTTTTGCTGTCATTGCTGCTGTTTTGTCAAATTTGTTGTTGTGAAAAGTGGTAGTGCAGCAGTTAAGATGTTGAACTGCTGAACAGAAGATTGTGGGTTAAATTCCCAGCACCACCAACATGCCGATACTGCTGAGGCACTGTTCAAGTGGACAAAAAAATGAGAAAAGACAAATGCCTGAGATAAAATTAAATGATGCTGCTTTTATTGTGGTGGCTGTTTGTGGTTGTTGTTGTTGTTGTACTATTTATGGTGTCTTCCCTAAAAAATTCATAAACAGTACAGAAAACAAGATCTAAGAAAAGCCCAAGACGCAGTAAGGAGCTCAGCACTGTGTCAAGTGTCCTCAGTGCCAACGTCAATTATATCTCAGCATTAAACAGCAGGACAGAGAGCAGGCAAATATCTCTGCACACCAATCCACCCACCACATGACTGAAAGGAAAAACATGGACCAACGCACACCTAGACAGTCACACACCTTTATAAATACACCCAGAACAAGATGGAGCAGAGGGTCAGTTAATTCATGTTGTGTGGGATGAGTGTAGAACATGTTCCCCCCTGATTTATCATGTGTAGGTTGATCCATCTTAAATTTATCTCTCACACTTACTCCCTTGCTGTCTTTACCCATGACCATGTTGCATCATTGAAGGAGTTTTGTAAAAAAAAAAAAAAAAAACCCTCATTGGCCTAAATAAAACAGACTACTTACTTCAATTTAACCTAAATGTAGGGTTAGTAGCATACATAGATCAGTAAATGAACATACTTTCCAAAATTCCAACAATTCACTAAAAATGTTTTTTATTGGTCTTAGGATGTATTCTAATTTGTTGAGAGAGTGAATTTGTGGGTTTTTGTTAAATGTGGCCAAAATCATTAGAAATAAAAGAACCAAAGACTTAACATACTTCATTCTGTGTGCATTGAATTTATTTTCTACACGAGTTCCACAATTTGAGTTAAATTACTAAAAATAAATGAACTTTTCCACAATATTCTAATTTATTGAGATCCACCTGTACATACTAAAAAAGGTGATGTGTCCAATAGTTATTTTACCCACTGTAAATAAATGTGTTTGTTTGGCTGTTCACTGATAGCCATGAATGGTCATTTTAGTCTGTTGCTAAGGACTAGTCTGCCATAAATACCACGTTTCTTCATACATCTACATTGAGAAAAATCTTAAAGTGTTAACACATTGTGTAATAAGGCCCCTAAAACATGAAAGTGAATCTTTGTAGTGCTGTGTGCTAGGAAAGAGCAGATGGACATTTTTAGGTAATGAGGAAACAGGGGAAAGGTGCTGTTTCTCCCAACAGCCTGCTGATAACAGGTGGTCTATCACTGCAAAAGCACACAAGCACCCTCCTATTCGGAGGTATTTAACTCGAAATGTATCCTGATGCATCCCAAAGCATTCAGAAGTACTCTAGTATAATGCAGTGACACAAAGCAACAAGTCTCTTTTATTTCTTTTATTTTTTAATCAGTGTAATGATCACCGTTTGCATATTAACGTGTCAAACATGACAAGGCGAATTATATTACCCTCAGAATTAATAGCTTTTTCCTGTTGTTGCCTCTTCTGACCTGTTTGTTTCCCATTTGACTTCTAATTAAAGCTTCATTTGGATGTATGGGTTCTTCCATGCACTGATTACTGTTCAGAAGGTGCTCTGCATGATGCAGGACCACAGAGAATTACACAACTAATAATAGGACCCACTTTTTATTATTCTATGCAAGCAAGATGCTGGTGGTGTGCATTTTGGGGTATTTTTATGCTTATTGGTGCAGGCAGTGATGCAGGGCTGTACAGTTGTATAAAAAAAATTTAAAAGTCGCTTTTTTCTAAGGGAAAAAATGAGAGTTGTAAATGATTAAGTCGGTTAGGTGTGGTCAGCCACAGCAGAGATGATCATCCATTTTATTTTTTTTCTGTTCTTGGTTGCTGATAGTGCTAGTCAGATTATACTGCACAAGCAAATGTAAGGTTCATATTATTTATCGTCCTGACCATCTGTGCAGGTGGTAATGGGGTGTGGAGTGGCATATAATTGTGCCTATTGCACTCCTTTGTGTAATGATATATCATTATGACTAGGGCTGGGAAGCGTCTTTTAAAAATGTATTTCACTCCAGATTACAAAGTACCTGCTTTAAAAAGTAATACGCAACGTATTTCGTTACATTACTCAACTTTAGTAACTTAATCAGTAAATATTTGGAATACTTTGAAATACTTCAAGTATGTAAACACAAAGGAACGCATTAACTTGATGTTTTGAGTTTTTTGATGTTTACCACATCTAAATAAAAATGACAGCTACCAATCATAAGATTTGTTTTTCCTCTGCATTTGATCAGTTTTCCAAGGAATTTCTAAAAAAAAATAACATTTAAAAATTCAAACCATAAATCTAACCCTAACCCTTTTTTAATTTAGTAAACATATAGTATAATAGTAGTAGAAGAAAAAAGAGTAGTCTTACCACTATTGTAGAAGGAAAAAACACTACAATAAATAGAAATAAAAGAAATGTTGTTTTCTCTCGTGAACATACTAAACATTTACTCTCCACTTAGAGCTCTTTAGGGCCAATAGAACGAGGTGCTAACCCTCCCGATACTCATAGAGATTACGCTGCAGTGCCTTTTGTTTGAAAAAAATCTTTATATGGAAGTCTAAAGACTTCCTGTGGTCTTAAGGTTCCTAGAACACTCGGGGCGATTCTCAGCCTGAGACAAATAGTCTCAAAAGGAGCGGATCTATGCGATTTGTGAAGAAATCATTTAAATTTGGCTTTGTGAAGCCAAAAAAATGTATTAATTGACAAGATTTGCTCAAAAGCACAATTTGTTCACAAATCGGAGCATGAACTCACATAAACGCGCCAAGATGATGTATATTAGGGTACCCATTTATACAGAAAAATATAAATAAGACACCTGCCGCAGAGGGGGCCACAACCATCGGGGCCACGATGACAATGGGCCCAATGGAGTGCTAGTGGTGATGAATCATAACATAAAACCTGTTTAAGAAAACATTGAGCCTGACACCAACTGACTACTTTTATTGAAATCAGTGTAGACAGGTGACAGGTTGCGTTAACTAGAGCTGCTGTAACTGAAAGTGGAGGAGTAGGATGACAAATTGCTAATGAAGTTGAGTACGTAATTGTACATTAGTAATTGTAAAGGGTGGTATGAACACAGATTTTGATTGTCATTGTTTGCAGTAATACCATCCAAACAGTGAAACTACAATCTATAATTTACAAAAATCTACAAAAATTTCTAAATTGATGTAAAATAGTACTAGTAAAATCTTTATTATTGGTATTATAATGTATTTCTTTGATTATTTATTCAGTTTTTATATAGCCTTTTGGTAATATAATCTATGGATTGGTTAAGCATAACATATAGTTGTTTATTTTCTTCACATAGGCATTATATTTTATTACATAAGTGATAAATATCTCTTCAATTAAATTAAATTGAATTGAATATACTATCTTATCTGTTATTAAAATAATGCTTGTGTCTGTAATTTACACCTCAGCCTTAATAAAAAAATTGAAAAATAACGTAGGGATGTGATTCATTTACACTTTAACATTTTCATTTGAACATATCGTAACAAATAAGCACCATATAAAATGCGGCAATGTTTCTAACCGATGCATGCATTCAACTTTGCTTGCTCAACGTTTCCACTGATATTTTCCAGCCATGTATATGATTTCTCCCACTCTTGTCGGTACTTTTGCGTGCCGTGTCGACACAAACACGTGTATTTTCAAAACCGCACCTTTTTCTACACGGTTTGGACGTTTGTCCAGCAATAAACATAAACATATATTCGGGTCACTGATCCCTGATATCGGGTCAATTTTTGAAAACTCCGGCCGGGTGAAGATTTTTTGAAACTCCAGTTGCAGTGTTGTGGTGTGGAAAGTGAAACCTGAAGATTTTGACATGTGATGTCGGCAAGCGCGTTGATTTGACGTCAGATTAAGTGCCGCTATCTCCTTTGTTTACATTGGCCTAGTCTATTAGATTCAGCTCTGAAACTGTCGGAGCTGGACACGGATCCGAAGTTGCCTCCGCCATCATTTCAAATCCACTCTCCTGCTAGAGCATTAAGACACCAGTCCTCCATTTGACCCTCAACTTAGGCAGTCATATGAAAATGCCTGTGCCAACGTGTCATCAATCTTACCCCACCTACAACTGCCTCTGCTGTTAAGTACACAAAGCCATCTATTGGCATTGTTTAGAGCACAATTCATATGGAGTCGTTAATGAAATGTTAAATGATAATTCTTTGAAGATTTTGTGTCATTTTTCAACCAGATAGAAGTTTTGTTGCAGGTAGACAGGTTGAACTCTTACAGTATCGCACAAAAGTGAGTACACCCCTCACATTTTTGTAAATATTTTATTATATCCTTTCATGTGACAACACTGAAGAAATGACACTTTGATACAATGTAAAGTAGTGAGTGTATAGCTTGTATAACAGTGTAAATTTGCTGTCCCCTAAAAATAAGTCAACACAGCCATTAATGTGTAAACCGCTGGCAACAAAAGTGAGTACACCCCTAATTGGACCCAATTAGACAATTTCCCTCCCAGGCGTCATGTGACTCGTTAGTGTTACAAGGTCTCACATGTGAATGGGGAGCAGGTTTTTTAAATTTGGTGTTATCACTCTCACTCTCTCATACTGGTCACTGGAAGTTCAACATGGCACCTCATGGCAAAGAACTATCTGAGGATCTGGAAAAAAAATGAATTGTTTCTCTACACAAAGATGGCCGAGGCTATAATAAGATACATTACATTGTGGCAAAGTGTCATTTCTTCAGTGTTGTCACATGAAAAGACATAAAATATTTACAAAATGTGAGGGGTGTCTCACTTTTGTGAGATATTGTATGTTCCTTCCTTTTTCATATTTATAAGTAAAAGTCTCTTTGTATTTTTATGAGAGAAATGCATTACCCGCAGGGCTTTATGTGTTCCTGTCCATTTCTCTGGCAGGATAGCATGTCTGCATTCTGCAGGTCACTAATTGAACAGGGTGCACACACTTTTTATTTATTTATTTAGGAAAGAAAATGAGAAAATCAACATCACCTCATTGGTTAAAAAAGTCGGTTAATTGGTTAATAGAACAGTTTTCATTCATATTAAATTAAATTCATAACATTAAAATGAAAAAAATAATCAATCAAAGCAATCAAAAATACTTTTTGCATGTAACTGTAATTTGATTACCATTTATTTAAAAAGGAACTATAACAAAATACAGTTACTCATGTTTTATATTTTAAATACGTTTTTACTTAAACAAAATAAGTACATTTTTGAACTTTTTAAACAAAATACTTTAATTGATTGATCGATCGATCGATTTGTACTGACTGCATGACCCGTTGTCTCTTAAGATTCAGTTTATTGTCAGATGTCCTGAAATTTTCTGTTTGAATTCTCAGGAATAATTCGTAATTTATTGTTCTATCAATCTATCATTTTTCTCTCTTGGCCCAAATGAGGCAAAACAGGCCTGAATCATGATATTATCAGCACCATGTTTCACAGATGGGATATGGGTCTTATGCTGGAATGCAGTGTTTTCCTTTCTCTTTTAAAATGCCTTCTTTTCCAATCAGAGTATCAAACCAGTGGACAGCCCAAAACTGAGCTGGACTACTTGATATTTTATAATTTTTTTCTCTATAATCTCTGGCTCTAATGCTACTTTGCCAAGATGCTGCAAAGGACACTGCCACAGACTGACGAATTCATCCATTACATCCATTTCCAGTTCACAAATTTCCATTTCATACATACATTCATTTCCAGTACACAGCCTCTGATATGACCTTTCAGTCCAGCTTGTTGTCAAAATGAACACCAATATATTTGTATGAGTCAACAATCTCTACATCTCGCCATCTCATTGGCCACATTAAGAAGCAATGCTTTTCCCCAAACCATTCCACTCAACAAAATCGTTGAACAGGTTCCTATCCTCCTCGTCCTGTTTTTTTTATTTATTTAAATCTCTGTTTACCTATACTTGTTATTCATGATTCACCTAGCGACTACAGAGTCTTTTTCTGAAGAGAAATATTCAGAAAGTGGCAGAGATCTGACCTTTACCAAAAATGTGTGGTGTGCAGGGTGAAAAGCACAGTTTCCTGCCGTGCTCCATAAAATGCTCAGCAGGTAATGAGACAGGCAGTTTCCCAGCCGCACAAACTGTGGTCTGTCCGACAGGCAGTAAATGACTTAGGACTTGGACTTGTCTATCTGCATTTCATTTAGTGAAGAATTTATCATTTGTTCTGGAGAAAAAGTTAAAAAGAAAGACAAAAAGAGTAATGCAATAGTTCTTTTGTGATTACATGTAGTCATGTGATTACATTACATGTGATTACATGTAGTGGGGTAGTGGTGGTGGCTCAGCGGTATAAGGCTCTGGGTCAGTGATCAAAGAGTCGGGGGTTCAAGCCCTGCACCAGGCAAGCCACTGTCATTGGGTCCTTGAGCAAGGCCCTTAACCTCACCTGCTCCAGGGGCGCCGTTTGTTCTGGCTGACCTTGCGCTCTGACCCCAGCGTTCAAATTTGTATACTGGGATATGTGGAATCAAAGAATTCTGATGTGCATGTATGATGTGCATGTGACCAATAAACTTTAACTTTACTTAACTTAGTCGTATATTAACATACATTACTCATAACCATTATATGATTGGCACTTTGTATAACACTGTTATGAATATTCATATCATCTGTGCACTCAGATAGGCCATGTGACGTTTGTAATCTGTCAGGCATAAACACCATATAGTTTTTTCAATGGCTCTGCCTGTGTCAGTGTAAAGCAGGTTGTGTTCTTAACGCACCTCAAGGCTCCTGAATTCCATGCTTTATTTTTCAGCAGTTTAATTAATGAATCTAACGTCATGTTGGATAAACTAAAACATATTGTATTTTCATATTGGATTGTCCTATTTTAACAATGAAGTCCTGTTTTACTAAGATTTTAAAGTGCTGCCTTTTCATACTTTTCTTATATTTGTGCATATTCATTTTTGTACCTATAAAGGTTACGTTATTTAAGACTGAGTGATATTTATTTTTTTTATATTTATAACATTATATTAATGTTTTAGGGTAACTGTTAGCTTTTATGTTGAGTTTTCTAAATCTTTCCTTCATCTACCTTTTCTAACTTTATTCAAGTCCTTTTTAGTTTATTATTTAGTTTCTGATTTTTTATTTTTTTTCCCTGTCTTGGTTTATCATTGAAGAC
Source organism: Liobagrus marginatus (assembly GCA_028566295.1). Taxonomy (NCBI): domain Eukaryota; kingdom Metazoa; phylum Chordata; class Actinopteri; order Siluriformes; family Amblycipitidae; genus Liobagrus; species Liobagrus marginatus. The sequence goes on along the minus strand of JAOUQX010073311.1, from coordinate 5,970 downwards.
TTTTGCACTTGGATTGATGGCTCCTATGATTGTGACGAATATGCAAATATAGTTTTTATGAGCGCTGTTTGTTCGTGATAGTTGTGGCAAGTTTATATCTGTTTATTTAGAAGAATATATTGAGACTTGCCACACATACTGTACATTGTCACATGTCCAGCGTATCACTGAAAGGCCACGAACACCAGCGAGCATTTTGGGCCAATTATTTAAAATACAATACTAACGCAAAACAAAAGTTTATTTTAAGACAGTATTTAATTGCTGAACGTGTGACTAATAATATAAATGCAGAGGAATGAATGTTCACTATTTGAAGAAAAAAGACAATCTCAATAAACATTTTAGAATTCATATTATTATAACCTAGTAAATGGTCCAATTTTTAAATTCAGCTGGAGAAAGTGAGTTTTCAGAAATACAACACGTGCTTTTTTGTAGTAGGTTGCATCAATTAGTCATGTAGTTGGAGTCGCTGTTTTTCAAGGGATGCTTAGTTTCACACTGTGATGTAATGTATGCGCATGGGCATCACTATGCATTTTGCACTTTAAGGTAGACATGCACATGCAAGGGATTACTTATCCATTAATGCTACAAAATATTTTTATCTTTCAGGAAATGAACTGATGTGTTTTGCTGGTTTGGTATGGCAATTTTTAAGATTGATATTAGGTAAAACACTGTATGTATTTTGTTCTGTAATCTGCATTGATAGATCTGTACAGTTCTGTACAAAACGTGATGCCAACATTGTCTCATGTTGGCTTATGCACAAGCAGAACATTTAAGTTATTTGCACATGACGCTTACTAGTTAACCATTTGATTACCATTTATTTCAAACTTAAACTAGAACTTAGTGTCAGAGAAGAAAAATACTTTAGAAACTGCGGTTCCTGAGAGTTTGTGTGCTGCTCTGACATCGCGGTTCACAGTCAGTAATGGGGCAGGTCACAATTGGCAGGGAATGTGCTAACAGGCTAAAAGTCATTATGAACTAACTTCTGGTTTTAAAAACATTCAATTGTGAACTGCTGTAGCTAATCAATAACATAAGAGTGAAAACGTTCGAATGTTTTTCTAGTATTATTATTATTATTATTAGTAGTCGTAATTATGTCTATATTGCGCCTTTCTAAAGCTCATACAAAGTAAATTGCTATAAGTGAGCGCATTAATAAACAACCCCTAAACAAGTAACACACAATACTCAAAAGAAAAAAAACAGAAACATTACAGATCAATACACGCAGCCAAGGACAAAAAATTTAATCATAGATGTAGTCCAAGACCAACAGTGGCAGTTTATCTGTTGAAAAAATAAATAGTAAACACTGAAGAAGAAAAACATAGAAAGCAATTAGGATGTTTTTTTTTTGGCCTGTCTATTATATTTTATTTAGATCCAGAGACATGAGCCTGAGGTCCAGTAGATAAAGAGCATTCTTTCACGTCCTGTACATCATAGCAGAATTATATGACTATTATTTAACTATTAATAATTTTTAAACACAGAACACACAAAAACCTAAATACCCCACAGGTGTTGGTTATTACCACTCTCACTTCCTGTCTCTACCCACCATTTAAAAACCTTGGCTTAATCTCACCCCTGCCTCCATAGCTAGAAACAGAAGAGTTCCACTGATTTGGTTATTTCTAATCTAATTAAATACTATGCATATTCAATAGCCATCTTTGACACAATACATCAAATGCTCACTCCGTTGTTCTTTCGTTTATTTGTTGTTCATCAAATTGCAATTGTAGAATTTAATCCAAAAAAGAAAAATCAAACAACCTCAATAATTGGTTACTTATTGGTATATTTATATAAGAAGCTGGCAAATTTGAAAAGTTCCACACATTTTCACAAATTTTGGTCAAGAGACATCATGTGACCTTATAATGGCTATAATAGAAAGTAATTACATACAGTATTGTTCAAAATAATAGCAGTGCAATGTGACTAACCAGAATAATCCAGGTCTTTAGTATATTTTTTATTGCTACGTGGCAAACAAGTTACCAGTAGTTTCAGTCGAGTCTCAGAAAACAAACAAGACCCAGCATTCATGATATGCACGATCTTAAGGCTGTGCAAGTGGGAGATTAGTTGAAAGGGGTGTGTTAAAAAAAATAGCAGTGTCTGCCGTTGACTGTACAAACTCAAAACTATTTTGTACAAAGGTTTTTGTTCCTAGGATTTAGCAAACCCGTGAATCACTAAACTAATATTTAGTTGTATGACCACACTTTTTTAAAACTGCTTCACATCTGTGTGGCATGGAGTCAACCAACTTGTGGCACTTCTCAGCTGTTATTCCACTCCATGATTCTTTAACAACATTCCACAATTCATTTACATTTCTTGGTTTGCTTCAGAAACAGCATTTTTGATATCACGCCACAAGTTCTCGATTGGATTAAGGTCCGGGGATTTTGCTGGCCACTCCGTAACATGAATTTTCTTGGTTTGGAACCTAGACTTTGCACGTTTACTAGTGTGTCTGAGGTCATTGTCTTGTTGAAACAACCATTTCAAGGGCATGTCCTCTTCAGCATAAGGCAACATGACCTCTTCAAGTATTTTGACATATGCAAATGGATCCATGATCCCTGGTATGCGATAAATAGGCCCAACACCATAGTAGGAGAAACATGCCCATATCATGCTTGCACCACCATGCTTCACTGTCTTCACTGTGTACTGTGGCTTGACAGTTTAAGCTTGACAAGGAGAGACAGTTTATCATATGTATTTTGTGAACATCTGACACACTGACAATGCAACTGCGACTCACACCTTCTCTATTAAACACAGCTGAGTTACTATTAAACAAACTATAAGTAAACAAACATTTATGTTTTTAGTCTATAGTTTGTAGCTCTTTCCCTAACTAGAATATAGATGTTCAATCTACGTCAATCTCGTTAAATCTGTTATCTCAATTATTATTTCAATTTGACAGGATGTTGATGTGTCTTTTACAATTACAGGTAGTCCTTTATTTATGATAGATATGCATTCCAATGACCCCATCGTTCATATAAAATAACGTGTTGCGAAATGGCCTACTCTATCCAGGAGTCTTTGAGAATGTTGATCATAGGCGGCGCACATCCTGGCAGGAACCCAGCATATTGTCGACTGCATCTGCAGCTACGTTGGCTGCCTGTCGTGCCTGCAAAACATAAAAATAAAAATAAATTCCTTTATAATTTTGTCAGAGCGCTATCTTCTTCATAAAGTAAAAAACAGACATAAACGTAATTCAGTGACCGTCTGTATTAGCAATCGAATACCATCATAATTGCTCAACTTGATTTAAACATTGTCTGATTTTAATAAATCTGTGTTCTGTTATCAAGTTAAATTTCATTGTAATCAAGACAAATTAAACCGTAAGGTGGCATTGTAGCGTTTCAAATGTCTGTTATGTGCTTTTACACTAGATAGATCAAGAGTACTATCCTCCTGATCTAGCCTTGTTTGAATCTATGGATTCATTATTATTGATATAATTATTATTATATTTTTATGTTAAAATCTATTTTCAAGTTCATCTACTGTTCAAGTTCAAAATGTATTCGTCATATACGCACACATACATAGTATGACATGCAGTGAAATGCTTTTCCGACTAACCAAAATTGGGTAGAAAATAGAAAGAAAAAAAAAAATAAAACTTTTTACAGATAAGAGATATTGTACAGCAGTAGGTTAAACTGTATATAACTAGCGTGAGGGAGGGAGTGTCCGTGTAAAGTGTAAATTCGACACCGCAACGGGGAAATGAATGATGAAATGAATGACTATGAATAACAGAAAATAACATATTGTGAGACTATTGTTGATGACTTCAGAATTAAAAGGAAATTCACTAATTAATCTTTTAGTATGTGAAATGTTAAATAACATAATAACCCACCTAAGTTCTTTTCAAGGATTACTTTTGTAGATTTTCTGACCAGACACCTCTCTAAATAGACATTTACCTTTTCTAGTAAAGTTCTGAATATCAGGAATATGACTGATTATTCAGCTGAAGCCAAAAGAAATTTGCCAAAATAAATAAATATTCATGTGCGGTGTTTGTAGCGGCATTATATATTTTATTAAGGGTCCCAAAGGCTATTAATTTCTAACATACTAGTCAATGCCTATAGATTACAAACTCTGACTGGTGATTAAGTTCCTGTGCATTAATTAAGGAGTTGCCACTTAGGAGTAGCAACTCTATCATATACTGAGAGTTTTGTACTATACACAATATGCAGCTCAATATATAGGTTTTTGTCAGCAAAATGGCTGCAGATTTTAGTGAAAAAAGGAATAAGTTTTTGGCTGTTGTAATAGAAAACAATTGACACACAAAATTACATATCTAACAAAAGTGTACTATGACATAAGTGATCATAATTTTAATATTACACATCCATATCCTTGTCCTTCTACTGATACACCGCTGAAAAGGAACCCAAGAACCTTGAAGTTCTGATTTTATACAATTTGAACTGTTAATTCCATGTGTCACACCATAGCCAGCGGTTCACAGAAAGCTGTTAATTAGGCTATTCTTGGTAGCAAGAGTACCTAGTTGAGTGATGCTTAAATAATAAAGGCTGTAATTTCGTTTACCCTGTCAGGGCACTCATAAGCCCTTATTCTTTGAATTGTGGCTTAATTGCACTTTTTACTGTTAACTAACAAACTCCTACATTCTGAATATTAACAGGCTTTAAATCAGCAACTTGATAGTATTTAATAAGAATTAGTATTTAATCAATACCTTTTTAAGTATAAATCCATTTTTATTTTGTACTGGATGAAACTGATTCCAATATTGATGACTAAATGTGTAACCTTAGAGTGGTGGTGGCTAAATGGTATAAGGCTCTGGGTCAGTGATCAGAGGGTCAGGGGTTCAAGCCCCCTGCCAACCAGGCAAGCTACGTCATTGGGTCCTTGAGCAAGGCCCTTAACCTTACCTGCTCCAGGGGCACCGTTCGTTCTGGCTGACCCTGCACTCTGACCCCAGCGTTCAAATTTGTATGCTGGGATATGCGGAATTAAAGAATTTCACTGTATGTTGTACTGTATGATGTGCATGTGACCAATAAACTGAACTTTGAACTTTAACCTAGATAGCATTGCATAATCAGATGCATCATGGGACAGGTAATCTATTCAATAAATCAAGGCATCATTTAAAATCGTTCACCCTCGTGGGTAAAGGAGCAATGTCCTGGGTTTGAGCTAACTGGAAAACTAGTAAAATACTATTACTAGAGTGAAACTAAGAAAAATCGATGGAAAATTGCACAAAATGGGTTTAGATGAAACAATCAATGTTTCTTGTTATCGCCTATTATTACATTTGATAAAGTAATCCAGCACCATCCAATGGTGTATGTGTGCATGGCTGCATATGACAAATTCTAACGCCAATGAAAATTATGATTTCTTTTTGTAGACCATTTTTGATTTAATTTGGTTCTACGGTAACTAAGAAGCATGTGTTCACATTTATTTAAGGTTGTCGTTATGTATGCAGGAATCTGCACCCCTATAATACAAGATGGTAGTTAAGGATAGCGCCACATGAATTGGTCTGTAATTGGGACATGCCTTAACTCATGATTTGTACATATTTGTCATTTTCACGTAATGTTGTCATAAAGAGTTACATGGGAGGAATTTTTACAAATTATTTTATTTTTTCACTAAAATGACTAGGTGTGCATCTAGCTTTGTTAAAAACTGTAGCTCCATGTCTCCAAATTTGTGTCATTCTAGACAAGGTGATAACCATTTTTTCCACTACAGTTAAATCCTCTACTTCTCCCGTTGCCTTCTAATCTGCTGACTGGTCTGAAACAAGTTGTAGGCAGATGTGTCAAAGTCAAATGGACGGAGGGCCAAATAAAAAATTTTGCTACAAGTCGAGGGCCGGACTGTCCGAAT
>JAOUQX010073305.1:0-14012 GCA_028566295.1 Liobagrus marginatus | reverse complement strand
GGGGGGGAACCTGAGCAAGCACGGGGAGAACACACAAACTCCACAAAGAAAGACCCTGGGTGGGAATTGAACCCATGACCTTCTTGCTGTGAGGCAGGTGTACTAACCGCACCGTGCCACCTCGCAGAGACCATGTATGGAAAATAGACAGGCAAAAAAATTTCCAGTGAAGAAACATGCAGAATGAGCTGCCCTCATGTTTAAAGGCTTTGAATAAATGTGATGTCAATACACTTTACTGACATATATATAATCAAATCCATCGCTATAGTGTTTATTACACTGAAATAACCCTAACCTAACCCTTTCAATAGACATACGGCATAGACATACTACCTGAATGAGATGTGACAAATTTTCAATACAAAATGTAAGTAAAAAGTAGTTTACCTTAGAAACTGTAACTATTACAGAATCACTCTTTTGACTTTTTTGTTAGAAAGTCACCTCAGCTCATCTGTTATTAACCCAACTGAATGAAAATAAGCTTAACAAATAGTCAGTTTCATGTGAAAGCCTGCTAATGTTCTGCTCAGGCTCTTAAAATTAATCCTAATTAGGTTCTTTCTTACCTGGTAAGTATTCAATAAATTAATTTCCTTGCGTTCCGAGCGACTGATGAAGCCTTTGCTCTTTTTTGGCCTTGGGACTTTTATTTGTGGATCCAGAACAAAAGTTGGAAGAGCTGCTTCCAGTGCCAGCACACCTACACACACACAAACACACACACACACACACATTCATACACAAGGTAAAACTAATTAGTATAACAATACCAACCAATTAACTAAGAGATATGCGGGGCTATACCCTGGCAGGCCACCAGAGGGCAACCAGGCCAAGAGAGCATAGACTTTGTTCACTAAGCCATGTTCCTTATTTTGTCATGTGATTGTCTTGCTAGTCTTTTCATGTGTTTTGACCCTGTCCTGTCATTGGTTGGTTCCAGATGTTTTTTGTTTAGTTGATTGTTTCCACATTTAGCCCTGTATACCCCTTATACTGCATACTTATACTGTTTCAGTCGGTCTTTGTCGAGCGTTTGTCATGCTACCCTGATATTTTGTCTCGAAACAAGCTCGGGCTTGTTTGTTTTGTGCTTCCTTTAATAAAGCTTTCTGCACTTGCATCCTGCCTCAAACTCCATTCATGGCATGAACTAAAATCAAGTGTGAAGATATTGCTGTAGTCTTTACTGTACAAGCTACTTTTCTTTTTACAGCTACACCGATCAAGATGTTAATTTTGTTAACTATCGCAATGATCTTCTTCAGAATGATGTTCTTCATTCTGATTGGTCAGAAGGTTGTTAATTTTTCATATTTTTATTCATATTTTTCTCAATTCATATTTTGCATAGGGATGCACCATTACCGAGATCATGCACATGTACTCGTATGAATAATAATACCCTGATACAAAAGACCGATACCTCACGTGACATAATTTACAGTATTTGACAGACAGAAATGTTTGTTTTGTCTATTAAAATAATTTACATGGGCTATCAGCTGATGCTGCCTGCCAACATCCTGTATAAATTATCTGCACTGAGAATTAGTGGAAATTGATCAGTGACCTTGGTAGGTATCGAGAAAGTGGCTCGTGATGACTTGTGCTTGTCGATCAGGGATGACTCCTTGACGGAGAAGTGGCGCGTATGTCTGAGAGCCATAATCAGAGTACTCTGCGATAATGTCTCGCCTCATCAACTTCCCCTCCACCGCCTTTCTCTTTGCAATGAGTTTCCGCAAAGCTGTAAGAGAGAGCAATTAAAGGGTTAAGAACACAACACAAACTTGTGCAAAACATTTCATTTGGACCCGTAATAGAGAAATTTGAGAGTGTTATTGAACACATAGATAGCAAACTTGCAAAGTCTGTCAATTACTTCGCATAATTGAAAAGGTGCACGTCTTTGGTCAAATGACCACTTTAAGAAACATCTTCAGTTTCTATAGGAAAACAGTGTTTTGGAATAATAGCACATGGTTCAAATGCATCAGAGTTTAGATAAAATTTTATGGAATGACAAGAAATGAATGTGTTATTCATTCATTCATTATCTAGCGTTTATCCTGTTCAGGGTTGTGGCGGCGCTGGAGTCTATCCCAGTTAACTTAGGATGTGAGGCGGGGTACATCCTGTACAATCAGCAGTTAATCACAGGACTAACACTTAGAGACAGACAACCATTCACACACACATTCACTCCTATAGACAAGTTAGGGTACCCAATTCACCTAAGCCCAATCACATGTTTAGAGGAGAGAGGAAACCGGAGTACCCAGGGAAAACCCACACAAGCACTGGGGAGAACAGACAAACTCCACACAAAAAGGATGGATTAGAATAGAACCCTGAGAACCCTGGATGAGAATAGAACCCATGACCATCTTGTTGTGAGGCTGGACTACTAACCAATCTGCCACCAGTATTTGCGTTTTTATTTACAAAATTGTCATCTTGAAAATCAGATTTAGGCATGGGCGACATATGGTTAGCAGCCCAGCGCGGCATCTTTGCTGGTGATCGTTACTGCTCAGATGCCTGGTCACATCACTGATAATAGAATGTCACCTTGTGGGGTTAATAATATGCTGTGGTTCGCCCGGGACAACATTCAAACTAGAACCACCACTGTGAATCAGCATTAGCTGTGAGGAAACAAGATCCTGCAAAGGCTTTTGCTGATATGGAAAAAATGAAACATTTATGAAAGGTTGTAGGGTTAACTGAAATGGTAAAACACAATATAGTACACATTTCAAAGGGTCAGTGAACTAACTGTTCAATCAGTGAATGCTGGTGTGTGGTAAACTCTCAAAATAATATGGACAGATATTGAATATGGCCTTCGATAGAAAAAGAAACGAAAGAGCATGTGGTCTTACAGAGTACATAGTTATTGCGTATTTTCCGAAATCGTTCTTCTTTATCTCTTTGCCGCTTAGAAAAATGCGCATCCAGCCTCTGCGCTGTGACTTTCTCCTGTTGTGACTCTCTTTTCCGTATAAAATGCAGAAGAAGAGCCAAACGAGCCTCTTGCAGCCTGCAGCACGTAAAAATAAACATAGACAGATTTAGGTGTGTGTGCTATACAGACATATAACAGGCTTACATGTAATAGAAGTGTGTTGAAAGCACACAATTCTGTGGAAAGTCTTTGTATGCTGTAACTTTACAACTTCCATTCACTGGACCTAAGAGACCGAAACACTGTTCCAGCATGACAATGCCCCTGTGCACAAAGCCCCTAAGCTCAATGAAGATGGTGTGTTATGGTTGATGTAGTGGAACTTGAGTGTCCTGCAAATACAGTAGCCCTTACTCTGACTCAACTCTACTGAACACTTTTCACTTAACTGGAACACCGACTGCACCCCAGAACCTTAGTGAGCATTGCAGAACAATTAGTGCCAGAGCTTACTAAACTTATTGTGGCTAAATGAACAACACGTCTTAAAATGTTTGGAAAAGAAGAAGAGATGCCACACCATGGTAAACATGCACATGTCCCAACTATTTTGAGACCTGTAGCAGGCATCAAATTTGAAAAGAGCTAATTTTGTGTGATAAAATTGTACAATTTTCAGTTTAAACGTTTGTTATGCTAGCTATGTTCTATTGTGAATAAAATATTGTCTCATGTAATTTTGAATTTAAAAAACGCCCCAACTTTTCCCGGATTCGGGTTGTATAATAGTGTTTTATATTCTATATTTGTCTTCATAATTGTCTTAGTGCTTAAAAGCAAATTCAGAGTGTAGATGCTACTAAAATATACATCTCATAAATGACTTATGAATAATTCCCTGTGTGAATGTGTACATTTTTTTCAACTTAATTTTGCTGTATGAGTGTGTGTGTGTGTGTGTATGTGTGTGTGCGGCGTGAGAATGGCTACCACAGGTCTGTGTAGCACAGAGGGTAGTGGTAGAAGAAAAAGTGGTTTCTCACTTCTCGATCTCCTGCTCTCTAAATGCCCACTCGTCTCTCTCCATCACATTCATCATCCTCTTCCTCTTGTCCAGCTGAGTGAGATCATTCAAAGGTGGTAACATGGCCTCCCAGGCCCTCTTCTTCCTTGCTCTTTCGATCAAAATTACCTCATCCAAGCCCGCAGGAAGCCCATGCCCTAAACATGAAATTATTTTGGTTATTTTTGGGTCACCAACATCTTAAACTTTTAGACAATTAATGGCCCCATACTGTAGATATACTGAATTAGAACATCATTAATATAGGCTCTTGTTTACATTCTAAGTCTAAGGCATCTTCCACTAAAGTGTGTTTGAGGCACAGATAGCTTACTACGTTAAAAAATGGATCAAAACAGAAATGAACATCTGCCAGGAACATCTGTTTTAGCTGGTTTGGAGACATTAGCTGTTAGCCCAGGGCCACCCGAGCAATGAGGGCATAAATGCATGTGCAAACAGTATCCAGAATATAAAATACACATATTCACATGTATGAACACATATACATAAGTGTACAGTTAACTTGGAATTGCTGTGAATTTACAATTATTTACAATAAAAATATAATTTAATATACAATTTGTGCAGGATGTACTGGGTAGACAGAATTGCCTGGCAAATAGGGTTAGGGTCAGGGTTGGGGTTAGGGTTATATATGAATATATATATATATATATTCATATATACTGTATATATATATATTCTTTAACTGTAAATGCTCTTTTCTCTGTAAAAATGGACAAATGTGTACTGTAATGAGTCCATAGCTGGCCAAATGTTTGCATACAGCTGTATATCGATGTTTTTATACCCCAAGTGAAAGTGGCCAGAGTGAGTATTTCTGGAATGACTTCTCCTGAGCGTATAACATATTCAGGGCTGTACGGATCAGTCTGAGCCTCGCTGTCACGGTAATCTGTCTGAACGGCCACTGTGCGCTGGGTTGACTTTCCTATCCAGTCAGGGCCTTCCTGCTGCCCCTTCTGGGGTTGACCCCTATGATAAAATTACACAAATTAACCTATATATGTACATCAAATGAATGAAAACACATAAACAGAATATGTTGCTTACTGTTACTAAAATGTATTTTACAGTTTTACGAATGTTAAGTACTATATTGCTGAAAAAAGGGAATGAAGATCATGTGACTTACTTGGGTAATGCAAAAATAACATCAGGTGGGATTTGTTGAGCAAAGGGAATGAGTGGCCTGAAATAATATGAATGATTATAATAGAAATCCTGCTTTTTCTATAACAGTAATAAAATAAACACTGTGTTTCACATTTTCCCTCTTATGTGCTTTGTATTGATACAGCCTACTGTATACAATATGGACAAAAATATGTGGACATCTTACCAACACAACCACATACAGTAAGCGGGTTTCTACCTCAAAGTCATTAAGTTGGAAGCACACAGTTAGACATTACAGTATTACATTATTCTTGCACTGGAACTAAGAGGCCCAAACACTGTCACTATTTGTACACATGAACACACACACTCATTTTGCTATATTAGTGAAGACATTCCACAGGCATGGTTTTTCTATTTTACTGATTTTTACAAACTGTACATTCTATCCCCCTACCCTACCCCTACTCGTAAACATCGCACACAACATTCTGCATTTTTACATTTTTATTAAAACTTTGTTTAGTCTGTTTTTAAAGCTATTTTATTTATGGGAACTCGTGAAAGGTCCCCATAAAACATTCTTATGTCGTAATACCACTATATCCTCATAAATCGTGAAATTAGGAAAACAACTTCAAACAGACACACACGTTTGTCTGCTATGTAAAGCTTACCGCTGAAAGAACTTCCAGCGGTCTGCTCCGGTGACGTCACCGTGTTTGGGTTTGTTCAGCCGAACACCTGGCAGCATCCTGCCACAAGAACACACACACAACTAGCTCCTAGAAAAGTTCACCACCTCACACAAGGTAAAAAAAAACTTAACACCATTGGTTTAATTTAAAGTTCAATTAATTTCATTTTTAAAGTGCGCAGCAGTACTGGAAAGAGAGAGATAGTGTGTGTGTGTAGTGATAGCTCGGTGGTTAAGGTGTTAGACTGCTGAGACCGCGGTAATACTGTAAATGTAAATGTGTGTGTGTGTGTGTGTACCCTGCTAGCGTCTGCAGTGCCTCTCTCCTCTGCTCAGCATGTCCTTTCCAGCGGCGGTCAATAAAAGCAGGAATGGGGTCAGCAGCATTCAGTTGGAGTGTAAAACTTGGGTGGTGTGGGAGATTACTGAACATGGAGTTAAACTCTGGAACCTTCATCTGTGGTCACACATACACACCATCATCTTAGCTATACAGTATATCTATCACTCGATAAACATTTACATTGTTTATGACCATAACAACCATACCATGTGAAATCCCCGGATTTAAAAATGAAATATGAGAATATAAAAATACTGAAGTAAAAGGTGACACAAATTATTTCAATCTCGCTTAGAAAAAAGTATACATATATAACTCTGTGTACCGGAACTTGATTATATTTACCATAGCAATGCGGACTGTGACGTCCGAAACGTTAGTGCCGCGCGCAACCGCATGACCGCGTGCTCTGTCTGGTTCAAAAATAGCGCGAGACCCGCAGGCTGCGCGGATTTCGAGGGCCATTCTTTTCGCTGATGTTTTTTAAGACAACGCATGTCGCCTTTTATTTATTTATTTATTTATTTATTTATTTATTTTGCTTGAAACCAGCCTACAAACCTGCTCATCAGTCCAGTGTCGTGCGTAAAAGAACATTCTTAAAAAGAAAGTCAAATATATACATATATAAATAAAATAAACAACGCCTGCACAACGTTAAATAAGTCTCGTCACTTTAGAAAAATATCTAACTCCCCAATTCACAATTGGGGTGGCAGAGTGGTTAGCATGCCTGCCACACAGCAAGATACATTCTATTTTCACCCAGGGTGTTTCTGTATGGAGTTTGCATGTTCTCTCCGTGCTTGCGTGGGACTTCCCAGGGTACTCTAGTTTCTACCCGCTTCCAAACACATGATTGAGCATAGGTGAATTATCTACTCTAAATTATCCATAGGAGTGAATGTGTGTGTGAATGGTTGTCTGTCTCTAAGTGTTAGTCCTGTGATTAACTGCTGATTGTACAGGATGTACCCCACCTCACACCCTAAGTTATCTAATATAGACTCCAGCTCTGCACCAGCATTGTGGCTGACCCCACATACCCCTCACACACACTTTTCACCCTCATCCTTTTGGAAAAAGGTACCGAAGCATTCTGGCAGTCACAACTAGACTGCGTAACAGTTTGTTTCCACAAGCCATCAAACTCAGAAATAAAAAGATTCTGGACTAATACACTCACATGGACAATTTATTACAATCTATTTATACTTTCATTCTTATGCACAGCTTCTGTGTACTGATTTGTGGGTCTTAGGGCTATTATTTGTCATGTCATTGCACTAAATGTGTGTCAATTTGCACATGTGCACATTATGCACGGTGTGTAGTTCTCTTATCTTCTGTGTAGCACCTTGGTCCTGTAGGAGCGTTGTTTCGTTTTACTGTGTACCGTATTGTACCGTAAATGGTGAAATGACAAAGGCCATGAAATAAACTGGTTTAATTATGTTAATTTGCTGCTGAATTTTAGTTTAATTAGATTTCTTAGTATATTAAAAAGTTTTATGCTGAATAATGCAATGGAAAAAAATAAAACACATGAGCCTGAGTGAAAGCGAAAGAACGTGTTTTTTTTTTTAATCAACCAATTTCAGCACATTAGAGCCTATTAAGGAATAACAAGAATGAAACACCTAGGATTAAATCCACAAATCATGCAGTCTCTTCCCAACTTCAGAATGAAGACGTGTATGTATAGACAAGTATCTCTCACCACGCGGTCTACACTCCCCTGAGCCTTACAGATCGCCCGGACGTGATCCATCTCTGCCGACACAGTGAAAACTGGATCTATAACAGGACAGAAATATTACAACATCATGTTCCAGCACATTCAGTATCAATCCTGCTTTAGGTTTTAGTTTTAAATTATCACATTGAGATGCAACTAATTCATAATTCTACTTTTATTGCATCAACTAAAACCACTAATAATAATAATAACAATCATAATCATCTTAGATGTCTTTGTTTACCTTTTTTTTATTACATTTTTTAAATATTGTTGTAGGTAACTAATACTACTACTAATATTATTAGTACTATTACTACTACTACTATTATTACTACTATTACTACTACTACTACTATTACTACTATTATTAATACTAAATAACACTAATACTAACACTAGTAGTACTAGTGGTACTGCTTATACTAATAGTACTGTAACTACAGCAACAACAAGAAGAGTAAGAAGCGGACGATGATGATGATGATGATGATGATGGTGATTATGAAGAAAAGGAGGAATCAACTGGAAAACTGGTATTTGTATAGAAAACTGCTCTGATATAGACACCATGCAAACAAGTGAAAATACAGTATTCTGAATATAGAGATACATTCACTAGCAGATCATTTAGCTTGTTTGTAAAACGGTTTACAATGAGCTAACGTTACATTATCCCCCAATTGATCAAAGCTATTTCAAGCTTAAAAAAATAAGTAATACGAGGATCAATAATCATATACTTAGAATCGAATAAGTGTGTTTTAAACATCTGTACTAGCTATGACGTCGATTGTATACTGTGCGTAGATACTAAGTTGGTTTAGTTGATTAGTTAAGCCTAGCCTAGCATAGCCCATCCTTTGTGAACTTACCATAAAGATAATCATAAGTTCTTTGCGCTCTGAAGCCCCTTTTACCGCCATTTTTTTCGTAAACCGTGCGTGTGATGGAAATACTCATTTTAAAAGTTGTAGTTATAGTGTAATATTTAATTATTTAACATTTGCTACTTTAAAAATGCAGGGTTATTGCCTGGCTAGCTAACTAGTAGAAAACAGCAACAAGTGGTTATATCTCCATGGCGGGTTGCCTGGAAACTGTAAACGACTACCCAAAGCGTTTTTAAAAACTACCAACAGAGGGCGACATAATAACAATAATAAATAGCAATTGTAAAAATGATAAATAATAAGCAACAATAATAAATTTTTTGTTACAAAAAAAGTACAATAACTATAATAACGTCATTGTTTCCACTGTCGTTTTGTGTGCATATGTGTTTTTGTGTTTTTATCCTTCAAAGCTCTAATGGTATTAGTTCAGTTTACATGGGCTCCAGCCTAAAAACCGTACGCCTGAACACGAAAGAGTCACGTGCTTTTGTTCGGAACCGAGAATTCGGACATCACAGATCACGTTGCTATAGCAACAATAACCACACGATTTATTGATACAAGCTTCTCAGCTCTGATTTTCAGATCATTTAAATAAGATGGCATCGGTTATGCAGTGTGGCCGGAATAAAGACTCAATTGGAAAAAGTGAGTGAATACACACATACGTACATGGCTAAGTGTCGAATTGTTCAATTATTTACTTGTCTTTTTCAATTTTGTTAGCTACTAATTGTATATTAATTTAGACTTCTTCTCCGTGGTGGTGATAACATAGTTGATAACTGCAATTAGCTTTTCCTAATTAAATAATTCTTGCTCAAGTCATTCAAGTCTCAGCACTTTACCTGTGTACAAATGAATCCTGGTGTTGCTAATAAATGTAGACAGAACTAACACAATTTCATTTCAATTTAAATATTAACCTATGCAACCAAAAAGTTAAAATTGACATTTTTTTCTGATTTTCTGGAAACATACTACGGTCTATGTCACACTAGAAGTGTGACACGCGCGCCAAATGTCAAAGCAGCAATTTACTTGATACTAGGGCTAAGAAGGACGAGATCAAGTCGGTTGATGGTATAAATCAACCTCCAGCACACCCACGTTTTGCTATCTTAGTGAGGACATTCCATAGCCGTAATTGTTTTTATAGTGTGCATATTGTACATTTAACCTACTCCTAAACCTAGACATCACACACAACATTCTGCATTTTTAAATTTTTAATAAAACATTGTTTAGTATGTTTATAAAACTATTTTACGTATGGGGACTCGTGAAATGTCCCCATAAAACATGCTTATGTCATAATTCCAGTGAAATACCCATGTCATTATACAAATGCGTCCTCATAAAGTCATGAAAACTAGAACACACACCATTTAAGCATATAAAATGCTGGGTATTTAGTTTATAATAATCCAATCTTAACAGTGGAGCTGTAGTTAAAATCAGTCACGCATGCTTTTGAGATTTGGCAAAGAATCGTTTTGTAATTTAGGGTATTTAATAAAAATTGGTAAAATAAAGGTATTTTTTTCATGGTGCTGGAAGTTATATGTTGATTATAAAATTCGAACAAACATTACTTTTATGCTTTTATAGTACAACTTTTCGTTTTTCATATCAAGCCATATGTATAATATAAAAAATAAAAAATAATAAATTCACATATATGCCGCATAATTGGTATAGGACTGAAAACAATACCTTATGCCAAGGAATGATATGTCCTGCTGTAAGATATTTAAAAGAGACTTTTATGTAGGTCCTAACACTACTGCGGAAAAACTAAATTAAAGTCTCCTTTAAAAGGTAATTAGTTTTTAATGACCACCTCCTAACCGTTGATCTTTATTGTCTTGTAAAAGTGTATAAAATCAGTTACATTGTGACCTCCATCATATTTTCCAACAGGTAACTCAGTAGAGGTTAACCTAAAACCGAATTTACCCGTAAATCTGCGTGAAGCGACCGTGTTGCCCGCATCAGAATGGCGGCGAATCCAGGATAGCATGCATAGCATGAACAAAGAGCGGGAGCGTCTCATTGCAACTGTAAGAAATCGCGAGGCTCAGCATCTGCGTTCCAAAGAAGTAGTCAAAAACTGGCCTAACACCATTGTGGTAAGTCAATCAGTTGCTTGGCTATAATTTTGAGCAGTGCTAGATAATACATTGGAATACTGATCAGAATGTCGTAAGTCCCAGTGGCACCAAGCTGACATTGCTGTGCCCTTAAAAGCAAGACCCTTAAACATCAGTTGCGTAAATGATATTATATTAGTTGGAAAAGGGTGTCTGCCAAATGCGGTAATGTAAATGGTAGCACAGTAGTGTGTGTGGCACTAATAACAGGCATCAAGCTGGAGATTGTGTACAAAGTCTGCACTAAATGCCCACTTTTAGCTACACTTAGCTTGTTGGCTGATTTTGTATGCATATAGAATAGAAAATAGTTTTGTGCACAGTTTGTGTTAATAGTCCTCTAGCATTCTCAGTTTCAGACTGCAGAAGTAGCAAACTGCATATTCAGCAGATGGGCTACATTTAGTAATTAAATACTTATAAAGTAAGATTATCTGTGCTATTGCGCTCCGGGCGACCCGAAATTTGATTCCGGCTCTCGGTCCTTTTCCGATTCCTTCCCTACACTCTCCCACTTTGCTTCACCGTGTCCTATCAATGAAATGCAAAAATGCGTTGAATTTCTGGATTCTATGATAAATAAATAAATAAAAACATGCATTCGTGATGCCTTTACAGGCACAACGGCAAAAGAAGTTGGAGGCGAGGAGAATTAGAGCAGAACGTGAAGAGGAGAAGAGGAAGCAACTTGACCTTGAGGAAGCAAAGATTCAAGATCAGAAAAGGAAAGAAGCAATAGAGAGAGCCAAAAATCTGCTGTACTACCAGACTGACAGAGTGAAAGGATTTCATGTTAGTATATAAATATGTTTAATCATTTATCTTCACATATACCATAAACAACATTATATTGTTTGTGACTTCCTGCACATTAATATTGTGTTCATTTTACCGTTGTTAAATGAATCTCTCCCTCAGGGGGCCCTTCTGATGACTGAAGTCCTGAAGGAGAGGGAGGCCCAGATTGAGCTGCAGAAAAAAAGAGAGAATGATGCTATTGAGGTAGAGAAAGAAATCATGTCTATGATCGCCCGGGAAAAGGAGCTGGCTTCACAGCAAGAGTTGCAAAAAGCCGAGCAGCAGAAGCAGCAGCGTCTGGCGAATATTGAGGGCTTAAAACATCAGTTGAGTATGGTATAAACCGGCATGCACCAGTGTTATAGCCATTCATTTATAATGTAACAGAGTAGCTGACACACAAAAACACTGCACAATTAAAAACAGTCACGGGTGCACAGAGGTCTATCCTAGCTAACTTAGGGTGTGAGGCGGGGTACACTCTGGACAATCAGCAGTTAATCACAGGGCTAACACTTAGAGACAGACAACCATTCACACACACACACACACACCTTCACTCCTATGGACAATTTAAAGTAGCCAATTCACCTATGCCCAGTCATGTGTTTGGAGACGGGAGGAAACCAGAGTACCCAGGGAAAACCCCACCCGAGCACGGGGAGAAAATGCAAACTCCACACATAAAATCCCTGGGCAGGAATCAAACCCATGACCTTCTTGCAATGAGGCAGGCGTGCTAACTACTCTGCCACCATGCCACCCTGCAGTATTTCATTATCGTAAATTTACCTAAACTCTGATGACTTATAGCAGATAATCGCAGATTTCAAACTGTAGGCTGTAGTGGAAGCACGATACACCGACGTCATAGTTTTCATGTTCGAGACCAACAAAGTTTCGGGGCCGATTCAGAGCCAGGCTCTGGGTACCGACCCAGGAGTTTCTCAGTGGAAAACAACAATCCGGTTCCTGATTGGGTTCCAGTGATGGCCTCTTGGTGTGTCTTGACTCGATTTTGTCTCCAAATTGCAATTTAGAAGCATTTAAAACGAATAATATTTTTGACTTCTTTTTGCTCAGTAAAGAGCATATGTGCTATAACAGTACCCCTGTTTGTTAGGGTTGAGAAGCACCAGCAGGCAAGAGAGGAGGAGGAAATGGAACGGAGGAAAGAGGAAGAGGAAATCGAGCTTTTTATCGAGCTCTATAAAAAGGAACTAACAACACAAATGCAGAACAAACAAGAGAAGAAGAAAAACATCTTGAAGGATTATCAGGTAATCAGTTTTAGAAATTTGTGCCAGCGGGCAGTGAAAGCACAAGCTTTTTTTTTTATTTTTTTAGATGAAATCTAAAAAAAAAAAATTCTACAGGGCAGGAGTTTATGTCTTTGCCCTGTGTTCTTCTCCTGCTTTGAGAGATTCCTCTGGGTACTTCGGTTTCTTCCCCCAGTCCAAAGACATGTCTTGTATCTCTAAATTGTAGGGTATGAATGCATGTATGATATTGCCCTGCAAAGGGTTGGCACCCCATTCAGGATGTCCATCTTGTGGCAAAAGTCCCCCTGGATTTTCACAGTCATGACCATCCTGCCCTGAGTTAGAATTACATTGCATTTTTATTAACTATGTTATACACTGGGCAGCACGATTAGCCCTCCTGCCTCACATTTCTGTTCCAATTATTTATTTAATGTAGCATTAACCACCTCGAACCGAGATTTTAGGTCGACTGAATTAATTGTCCTTAAGCTAACCCTAACTTATAAATAATTTAAGATTTAAAAAAAAAAGCACCACATCTGTGCTGCGTTTGCATGGCATGATGGCAGAGTGGTTAGGACTCTTCCTTCACAGCAAGAAGGTCATGGGTTAAATTCCCCCCTAGGGTTTTTCAGCGTGCATGTTCTCCCTGTTCTTGTGTGGTTTTCCCAGGGTACAACAGTTTCCTCCTGCCTCTAAATACATGTGATTGGGCATAGGGAATTGGCTACTCCACATTGTCCATAGGAGTGAATGTGAGTGTGAATGGTTGGTTAACTAGTGGTTGTCCAGGGTGTACCCCGCCTCATGCCCTACGTTAGCTGGGATAGGCTCAACACTGAAGATAGATAAATAAGAGATTTTCCCTCTTATTTCATTTAGATTTTGATTTAATTAATTAAGACTTTAGATTAATGAAGATAGATATACCCCTCGACCCTGAACAGGATAAGTGCTAGATAATGGATGGATTAATGAATGAATGTTATACACTGAATG
>JAOUQX010073301.1:0-14013 GCA_028566295.1 Liobagrus marginatus | reverse complement strand
GTAATTACTGTACTTATTGTAAATATTATTTATATGCAACCAACCCCCCTTTTACAATTCCTTTCTCTCCCTCACCCCCACTTACATCAAACGTTCGGTCAAAGTATTTCACTGTATGTTGTACCACACATGATGTACATGTGACAAATAAACTTTGAACCTTGAACCACTGTGGTTTTTATTAAATGTACTAAGGAAATCCTTTCTGCTTGACTTTTGATGGCACTGTAACAAACCGTCAGTGATTGTTGAAGCAGAGTACAGAGATTAGTGCAGTGGTCTCTAGAGACACTACAAAATGTTTTTCTAGTTTTCTGATCATTTATTCATATATTTATTCAAATTTCTTTTCCCACAGCGAATCAAAGAACAAAAACTTTAGTCAAACTAATAGGAAAGGATACGAACTTTTAATGGTTCCATCTTCAGTTATAAAGGTTGTCTGAAATTCAAATATGTATATATCTTAGATTAGTACATCATGAAACTGCATGCAGAGCCAAAAGAAGGGAAAAAATTTTAAGAAATGCCTTACATTCTGCCACGAATCATTAATCTCCTTCCATCTGAGCTCATGAATAGCACCCTTGTTGTCGTTCACTCTTAGCCAGCTTAAGTTAAGCTTTTCTTCTGACCGTATCTTTTTCTGTATAATGGGTGAACTATATTTTACTGTTAACAAAGAAATAAAGGATCAAAGAAATGAGTTATCGGTATTTTGACAGCAGAGCCTTTGAACATTTGCAATGTCTTAGCAATGTTTTAGCAGTAGACTGGTTGTGCAATTACTACATATTATATTATAGGCCAATTCTATTAAGTAAGTTAAATAGCCATCCCATTCATCTATTATCTAGCGTTTATCCTGTTCAGGGTAGTGGGGGCGCTGGAGTCTATCCCAGCTAACTTAGGGTGTGAGGCGGGGTACATCCTGTACAATCAGCAATTAATAGCAGCGCTAACACTTAGAGACAGACAACCATTCACACACACATTTACTCCTATGGACAATTTAGAGTAACCGATTCACCTATGTACAATCACATGTGCTTGGATGCGGGAGGAAACCGGAATACCCGGGGAAATGTATGCAGAACATGCAAACTCCACGCAGAAACACCCTGGGTGGTAATCAAACCCAGCCAAGTTAAATATTTAGTTGGCAAATACTTTTGTCCAACCAAGTGAAAATGATGGTCAGGATTTAGACAAAAAAGATGTAGAAAGAACTAAGTGTCATGCAGCAGGAGTAGGGAGTACTGTGAAGTAGTTCAAGGAAACATCCTTTAAAGAAATTTTATACGATGTACACTAGCTTGCCACGCTAAGCCGTAGTAAGCATCTACGGTAGTAGTTTTATTGAATTAAATCTTTAGTCCTACCTGAATTATTCAAAGTCACCGAGATGGTTGGGGAGCTGCAGGTCCTGTTGAATACCTGCCTGAGCAACCATATGTCCAAAGGTGATGACGTAATTAGATCTTCCACAGGTAGTATTTTGAACAAATGTTTGCCAGCATTGAATTGTTTAAAATATGAGGAATCATGAACAGATGAAGCCCTGGAAAGAAACAGAGTTGAGTTAAATAAATAAACAAACAAACAAACAAACAAACAAACAACTAAATAAATAAATAAATAAAATATTTATTTTTAAAATTTATTATTTTTATTATAAATAAATAAAAATATATTATGATAATTTCAACTAGTTCACTGAATCACTTTGGTTGCAGCTCATACCAGAAAGATCCACTTTTAAAAATTGTTTTCAAATAAAAAGGATGAAAATGGAGGTTATACCTGCTGGTATGAGACAACATTGAAAGGTGAAATGGCAAAAGGAAATAACGTAATAAAATGAAATAGCATACTGCATAAAAAGGGTATAGATAGCATCTGGAGAATGGTCTGGGTCCTTCCATTCACAGAAGAAGTCTTCGTCATCTTTAGTGGTATTTTTGTAACACTGTGGACTCATGATGCTGCATGTTGCACCTGTAATATTACATATTTCAGAAATTATATTTTTCATACCTTTTATTACGTACGTTTGGAACAATAATTGTCTTTGTTAATAAGTAATTTACTGTTAAATATATTTATTTGGTTTATATTTGGCTTACTGCGCATGATCAGTGACATTTATTTTTTCGTAGTTCACGTGAAATCACATGCAAGTTCAGACGCACAGTGGGAGAACACAAAGCTTTTGACAGTTTCATAATTGTGTGGGATAGAATAAACCTTGGACCACAAACCATGATAAGGGAAACTATGGACTTCATGTGGTGAATACATAAGAAGAAGATACGCGTCGAAACTTGTGGAAAAATGAAAAGCCATTCACATGTACCGTACAATCAAAATTAAAAATATATTGCCAAGACCAAGAATGTGTGTTTTATTGAAGACTGGTAATGATCATTTTCTAACCAACAAGTATGCACAGACGCTGTTAGAAATTATTGCACCTAATTTCTTTTATTCTTTTTTAATATAACAATTAATTTAAAGGTACTGTAGGGTAGGACATTTTGGAGAGGTTAACAATATCAAGCTAGCTTTGATTGCCAAAGATTGCCCTTGCACTTTCCAAAGCCACGTCTCCTCCAAAACACATGAACACGCTTAAGGTTAAGTATCATTTGAATTTTATCAATTCTGATTCCAATTTTGATTCCTTATCGATTCTTTTTCTTATCGATTCCCAGTTTTGATTCAAATTTAATAAAAAAAAAGTCTAACATTTATATATCAAATATATCAATTTCTGTGACGTTAATTTCAACTTAAATAACAAACAAAACCCAGCACTTTTATACTTAAGAACTGGGCTTTTTTAGCTATACATTTTCAAAAAAAGCTGAACAAAAAAAACTCTTGGCTGCAACCGAATAAAGTGCAATAAAGTGCGAATAAAGTTTGTAGGGGTTTGCTACCGTTATCACCACTGCTTAACTTTTTTATTTAGTAAAAATACTAAACATATCCGCATTTTTGTGTGTGTGTGTGTGAGTTTCTTTGGAAGCGAGCAAGTAACAATGTCTCACACGCAACGTTTTGGGGCTTAGCCGCCGTAATAGTACCGCTAATGAAGGGCACTCAGCACTCGGCACTCGGGATGCACCATGAATCAAACACATTGCAAATGTTTAGTCATATTGTTCATAACACCTTGCGTGCAACATATTAGTTCATTAGAATAATTACACTTATCTTTGGCATCGATCATTACACAATGTAGCTTGTAACACTTTTGGGCGTTTCCCACGGTCCATCCTGTAAACTGATATTTAGATAAAAACAGCAGAAGGTCCTGGCAGATCGGCAGCGTGTAAGGTCCCGGCAGAGTAGCAAGTAAAATAAAACAAAGTGCTCATAGGAATCGAGAAGTGGAATGTAAATATTAATTGTGTAACAAGTATCCCCTTCTTAATCTTAAGTGTCTGATTCCAGAATCAGAATAGACTTTTGATTCCCAACCCTAAACATGCTGACTCAGTAGATATGTTGACAGGCAGGTAGGACAACCTACTGTAATGTTCTGATATAACGTCTTTTGGGTCCTTCTCCTTCGACAGATGATATAAATACATATAAATATATTAATACCACTTATCTTAAAGAGTACTATCGAGATGTGAAGAGACTTTCAACCAGCAGAACCAAAAAAAAGCCTTCTGAAACAAATCTCTTTGAAATCTCCTACCCTACCTTTAATTAAACTCAGCAAAATACTTTTGAGTATCTGTATGCTTTGTTATTGCCCATGTATTTGGGTTTTAGTAGGTAAGCCTATTTTACAGGATATTTCTCACAAATATTTCTACTGTATATTGAGAGATTTTATATCTAACAATATTACTTCCATTTCACTGATTAATCGATTGACTCTTTGGTTAACCTCCATACCAGTTGTGCAGAATATCAGTAACATCGGCAAAGTGTGGTTGTTGATTGTGCAAGATAAGTGCAGCTTGCTAAATCTAAGTATATATCATAAAACAAGCATACCTTCATCAACAAACACGGCAACAATAAGCACCAAAAGTCCTACTTCATAGATGCTAGTCTTCATGGTGTCTACTACACAGGCATGTCCTGATGTAAAACACCTTAAACATATGTAATAATCCACAGCACGATCTTACACGCCATAGTAAGCAGAGTTCCAAGCTGTAGCTTCTTCTAAACTAGGTGTCGTCTGTTCTTTTGTATCAAACTGAAACCTTGAGCGACTCATGTCAGCATGTTATCACTCTTTGTGAAGTACACAAGCTTTGCTGCATGACCACAAACCACACGTTAAGTAGGGAAGGGGACTTTTGCTAGTTCTCATGCTAACGTCTGAATTGATCCGACGCTTCGACAAGAGCGAAGGCTGAATTGTTTCATTGCTGTAGGATTTGTACTAACAATATGTTTTCCATTGTTGCATTTTAGAACTCTTTAGTTAGAGAAATAGAGAGAGAATTGGCATGTTCTGTAGTTTAGGATTTGACCCATGAAACCTGTTTTTACATCCTCATTCCGATCTAAATAAATCCTCTTCAATTTTACTAAAGGGAAATGGAATTTGCAGTTTTCTTCCCATGCACTACTTTAATTCTAGTCAAGTGAATAATCACTGCAATAGCTGTATATTTTGTTCAACTGGCTACAGCGTTTATTTGTTTTTAAAAAGTTCTGAACATCTGTACGAACATCTGTGCATGGCCATAGTCGCATTCTACACTTCCTGACCACACAGAAGGATATTTATCTTATTTAAATATGTATCACAATTTATTTGGTGCTCAGTTTGAGAATTACAAAGACATGTTTGTCTTTCTTATACGTACTGAAACCATTATTTACCACCTTAACCTTCTGGTACAACTTTCTATTTCTCTGAAATTACTCACATATGGTAAAGAACACACCTCTTGGTTGGGTTACATCACCACTGTCTTAGCTGGCTAGAGGTAGCTTTTCTGCATTCTGCTGTAAGAGCTTCATCCTCTTTGAACAAATAGGAGCTCACAGTGCAATGCTTCGATTTACAGATTAGATGGAAAATGGAATGTATTTATTTTGTATTTGCAGGTCAGAAATAAAAACAGTCTGATTTTACAACGTATAATCATTTTTTTTAGGCAGCCAGGCGTAAATGAAGGGACTGTGTTTGTTTTGTTATTAATGGATCGGCTTTCTCATCTTCTGTGGTTGTGGGTGACAAAAGACAATTATTGAAACCACGTGTTTGTGGTTGTAAAGGGAGATGGATTATGCAAAGTTTACCTTGTTTCTAAATACCCTCTCCCACTTCAAGTAAGTGACAAGTAAGAAGGGTTGAAAAAAATTACCGCCCTTAAAATTTGACCCGTTCTGATATGTTTTTTAATAGTGACTGTTTTCTTCTTATTATTATTATTAGAGGTCAAACCCCGCAGGGGCGGGACCCCTATTGTATTCGTACAAATTTATTACGTAATCTTTTTTTATTCTCTTTCTATATCTGACATTGGTTTCAATCCGAGGTTTCAGTCCATAGACGCGCTCAGTAAAAGGTTGTGAAAATTGACATGCCAAGAGAACACAATATGATACCATACCGACTTTGAAGTTTCTGGGACCTACAAGTCAAAAGTTACACTATAAAAACCTTTGGAAAATATATCTGCAAGCAGCAATTATTTGGGTCAAGTCCAATTTTAGTCTTTGTAGTAATAAAAGGATTTACTCCAACACACATAATTATGATTTAATTCGGTTCGCGACTGTGGTAATAAAGGGCTACTAGAAGTGAAAAAAACGACGAAGAATAAACGTCTTTATCCGAAATCCTGTATTAGTGTACTACATAGGCTGCCTCAGGTGGAGTATACTTCGCATATCCTATGTAGTGTACTCGGACAAGTAATCGAGTACTATTTGAGATTGATCCAGCGAAACGCCGGTGCATCAACAATTATACGGAAATAATACTTTCAAAAGTAATGAAGGTAAGGGCATTTATTTCTGCGTGTTTATAAAATAACTATTAGCATGTGACGTATGAGCAAAATGTGTTAAATACACGTTATAACAAAACAGAATAACTTGTTAATTTTATCCTACCACCTTCCTGGTTATTTGTTAACGTTTATAGCGCATTGTAGACAAAATGCATACACTATACACTGAAACGCTGCTGTGTTTACCTTTAGTGCATGATTAAGTTGCCGTGGTGACGCTGCGACGCCATAGTGGACTTTAATAGTTCAATATTGTAATGTAAGGACAGGTGAGAGAGCAGGATCCATGTGCAGGAGGCTTTTATTTACACCAGCAGGGTTTCAAAGAAACAACAAAACAAAACACGCGTATAAAACGTGGCTAAAGCTACATACATAAAACTATGAACTTAAACCGCTAGCAGGACCAACAGTAAAGGGTGGCTTTAACACAAGCTAAATAAAGGAATACCCACAATACAGGTTAAAGCTAGCACATGACAATACAGGTTTAAGCTAGCACATGACTAAGGCAGATTTAACTAGCACATGACAAGGTAAACCAGCAAACATGAATAATACTTGCACGCAAAAACGCAAAAAAGTTTGGCAAAACATGAGCAACACAGTCATAAGAACATGCAGCATTCACATTTAATGTCCCACCCTGAACAATGGCACACGCATGGTATTTATACCCTATGACCCGGAAGTGCTGTGGCAGTGAGCTCGAGTCCATTGTTCAGGGGGATGCGCTCCATCTACTGGGCGGGGGCCAGTACTGCTGCTACAGTACCCCCCTCCCCCCAAGAGAACACCTCCCGGTGTTCTTAACCTGGGGCGGGCGTTGCGGGCCTGGGCCATGGGGACGATGAGGCCGGTGAGCACGAAGTCATTGAAGGGTGCGCCCACATGGTGAGAGGGAGGAGTGAGGAGTGAGCGACGTCCTTGACCAGGCTTGGACACGGAACGACGTCCGACACCAAGTGGCAGCCGCCACCTGAAAAGCCCTGGCTGAAGGTGGAGAGGTGGGTTCCGAGACCCCCTTAACAGAGTACCAAGTAACGGGTCAGAACCGGGCTCTAGGGTGAGATCAGGGCAGTGACTCGGGGCAGCCTGTCTACTGGGTCAACCTCGGCTGCAGAGGGCAGCTCGGGACCTAAACTAGTGGCGCCTAGGTTTAACAGGTCAGAACTGGGCTCTGGAGCGAGGTTGGGGCCTAAACTGAGGGGCAGTTTCTCTTCGGGGCTGACCTGGGTTAGGACGGGGATTAGGGACAGGCTGAAGCTCACCAAGGAGATCTCTAGCGACTTCAGTGGCGTGTCCCAGCTTAACTAAGGACTCAGGGACTACTGAAACTCACTAGTGGTTTCAGGAGCATAACTGGGCTTAACAGTGGGCATAGGGACACAGTTGAACTCTGATGTGCACTTGGTAACCTGACTAATAAAAGGCTTTACTACCAGGTTCACTGTGGGGGGCACCTGGTGGGCAAGGTTAGGTTGGGGGCTTGACTGTGGCTGAGTAATCTCGTCCAGGCGGGTGGTGAGGGCGACAAACTTTGAAAAGCCCAGGCGTTTGGTATGGCCCCTCACCGGGGCTTGTAGCCTGTCGCACAGCCCTCTTTGGAGGAAGTGGTTCAGGGCCCCTTCGTCGAATCCACTTTGTGCCGCCAAGCCGCGAAACTCCATGACATAGTCGGCTAGGGGCCAATCGCCCTGGCGTAACCCATTAAGCTGCGTGCCTGCGTCTTGTCTGTCCACTGGCGCTTGAAAGGCCTCGCGAAGCTGTTGTGCAACATGGTCGAAGCAGTGCCGCACGGTCCAGTCGCGGCCCCACACAGTGGTGGCCCATGCTCATGCCTCTCCGGTTAGCTGGGACCGGAGAATGGCACACTTTACATAGTCCTGGGAGAACACCCGAGATTGGCTAGAAAAATCCTCACAGTTCTCCAGGGAATCATCAAACCACTCCGGTATCACACTCAGTACCGGACGTTGCCATGAGGCCACCTGGGCCTGTCGATGTCGAAGCTCCGGTGCGAGCATAGACCGCAGGCCATGTGCCTCCGCTGGATCCTTAGTTGGTGGGACATTCTGTAACGTAAGAACAGGTGAGAAAGTCGGATCCATGTGCAGGAGGCTTTTATTTACACCAACAGGGGTTCAAAGAAACAACAAAACAACACACACATATAAAACATGGCTAAAGCTCCATACCCAAAAATATTAACTTAAACCGCTAGCAGAGCTAGCATGACCAACGGTAAAGGGTGGCTGCTTTAACACAAGCTAAATAAGGGAATA
The DNA here is from genome assembly GCA_028566295.1 of Liobagrus marginatus. Taxonomy (NCBI): domain Eukaryota; kingdom Metazoa; phylum Chordata; class Actinopteri; order Siluriformes; family Amblycipitidae; genus Liobagrus; species Liobagrus marginatus. The sequence continues at coordinate 5,729 of JAOUQX010073301.1, read as the reverse complement.
CCCACATGACAGGCCTAAGCTAGCACGTGGCATGACAGGCCTAAGCTAGCACGTGGCATGACAGGCCTAAGCTAGCACGTGGCATGACAGGCCTAAGCTAGCATGTGGCATGACAGGCCTAAGCTAGCATGTGGCATGACAGGCCTAAGCTAGCACGTGGCATGACAGGCCTAAACTAGCACGTGGCATGACAGGCCTAAGCTAGCACGTGACATGACAGGCCTAAGCTAGCACGTGACATGACAGGTCTAAGATAGCACGTGACATGACAGGTTTAAGCTAGCACATGACTAAGGCAGATTTAGCTAGCACATGACAAGACAAGGTAAACCAGCAAACATGAATAATACTTGCACACGGTTTGGCAAACCATGAGCGGCACAGTCATAAGACCATGCAGCATTCACATTTAATGTCCCACCCTGAACAATGGCGCACGCATGGTATTTATACCCTATGACCCGGAAGTGCTGTGGCAGTGAGCTCGAGTCCATTGTTCAGGAGGACGTGCTCCATCTACTGGGCGGGGGCTGGTACTGCCGTTACAAATGTACACCAACACCACCCCTCCTCTGGTGTTTTCGTTTACTAAAAAGTGTATTGCTGTTATCATAGCACTTAATTCTCGGAGTGGCTGGACACAAACCCTGGTATTTGAAAATCTTGATTTTATTCATCAACATTTAGCCATGTTTCTGTTAAACAAATACTATCAGCATTCACTAGAACTGTATGTGCAGCACATCCTGAAAGTGAACTCTCAGACTTTCCACATTAATCAGTACTATTTTAAATTTACTAACAGATGTGCTGAACCTGTACGTTTCCACTGTATATTGCAGCATATTTTCTATTGCCAGCTCTACTTTGTCAATACAATATATAACGGTCTTTTTGAATGGTGACGCTGCTGGTTCTTAAATTCTATTGTGTGCGCAATATAAATATTAATTAAAATTATTTATCATCCTTTTGTTTTGTATATTTTGGTCTACTATCATAAACATAGTCTCTTCAGATTTCTTGATCACATGATGTATATGAATCGACATGAGCCAAAGAATCAGAAGCAAGAGAAATATTAATTTCTAGGAGTGTTTTATGTAAATCTTTTATTACTACAAAGCCTACAAATTGTGCTTGACCCCGTTAGTTGCTGATTGCAGCTATATTTATTATTATTATTATTATTATTATTATTATTATTATTATTATTATTGGTATTATATAGTCATTTGATTTGGGTTGAAAGTATAGCCATAGCACCGAAAATATAAAACACCTCAACACTACTAAACATAAAATAGGCTGCAATCTAGACTAGCCCCAAATGCAGTACTATATAGTAGGTTGCGCTGGATTGAGGATATTTTTATCTGATAAATTATCTATTGCTTATCATGTTAAGGGTCGCAGGAGTGCTTGAGCCCATCGAACCTTCTTGCTGTGAGTCAGGTGTGTTAAACACTCTGCCAGTATGCGCCGTCCCAGATAAATTGTATCAGAAAAATTCTATCTGATATAATAGTGACCGTAGTTCAATGTTTTTAAATATAAATGAACTAGACTATACACATCAATGTGTTTTTGACAATCCTATTCCAGATTTAATCGCAGTCTTACTTCTATAATAACCTCCACACAGCGCGGCTGCCTCACTGAAGCTTCCTGGGGCGGAACAGTGACAGAGTGGTTAGCACTCCTGCCAAACTGTAAGAAGACCATGTGTTCGATTCCCAGGATCTTTCTTTGTGGAGTTTACATGTTCTCCCCATGCTTGCGCGTGTTTTCCATGGGTACTCCGGTTTCCTCCGGCTACTCTATTTTCCTCTTTTACTACTACTATTGCTACTCTATTATTGAATTGGCTACTCTAAATTGTCCATATTCCACATGAATGTGAGTGTGAATGGTTGTCTGTCTCTATATGTTAGTCCTGTGATGATTCAATTCAATTCAGATTTATTTCCATAGCGCTTTTAACAATAGGCAATGTCCCAAAGCAGCTTCACAGAAGATAAAGATAAAAATAAAATATTCTGAAATGAAATTTATCCCAATGAGCAAGCCTGAGGTAACGGTGGCAAGGAAAAACTCCCTAATGTGGTACTAGGAAGAAACCTTGAGAGGAATCAGTCTCAAGGGGGAAAAACCCCATCCTCATCTGGGGGACAACACATAATGTGTTATAGGTGATATCCAGTCTAAATTTTCAATTCAATTCATTTCTATAGCACCTTTGTCCCAAAGCAGCTTCACAAACAATAGAACATTTAGATTAAATAATAAAGGATAAATAAAATTCTAAAGTTTACTGAATCCCAATGGGCAAGCCTGAGGCGTTGGTGGCAAGGAAAAACTCCCTACGGTGATTCTACAAAGAAACCTTGAGAGGAACCAGACTCAAGGGGAAACCCATCCTCATTTAGGTAACAGTTATTGGTATCTGGTAATACAATGATTCTGCCACATTTATTCAACTGATGCTGGGTTTATTCAACTGATGCCGCATTTATTCAACCGATGCCGCATTTATTCATCTGATGCTGGGTTTATTCAACTGATGCCGCAATTATTCATTTGATGCCGAGTTTATTCAACTGATACCGCATTTGCTCAACTGCCACAGCATTTGTTCAACGCATTTATTCATCTGATGCCGCAATTATTCATCTGATGCTGGGTTTATTCAAATGATGCCGCATTTATTCAACTAATGCCACGTTAATTCAACCGATGCCGCATTTATTCAACTAATGTCGCATTTATTCAACTGATGAAACAACCAAGGTGTGTCAGAGGGGACAAGGATTTAAGCTCAGATTCTTACAATCAGTTCACTGACTATAACCACTTCCCCAATTTACTTTACCCTTTCTGTTCAGCCTAGTAATGTCATGACTAGAAAAATGATGATGATGATGACGACGACGATGCTAATGGAATTTTTTAATAAAGTTTTGATCAGAGAAGAAGCGAATTTTTCTTTGGCTTCAAGCATTATATTTAAAAAATTTTTAAAGCACCAGATAGAAAAAAATGTAGCCACTTTGAATGGTCCAATCTATAGGCATTACTATTATTTATTACCTGGCTATAATTGTTTATAGTCATGTACTTGTTACTTACAGTCATTGCTGATTTACAGTCCTGATTTAGAGCCACTAAATATCATTTATAATTTCTATGCATGAACTACTCGTTAATATATCACCTTACTAATTAATCAGACATGGTAACGACATGCAGGTCCATTAGTATTTATTCTGCATTTAGGAGCATCGAAATGAACACCGCAGGACCAACAGGGCTGCTGAGTATGATTCATATTTCACATAGTAGCACAGTGTTGAAGGTGTTGGACTGCTGATCCGAAGATCGTGGGTTCGATTCACAGCACCACCAAGCTGCTGCTGCTGCTGGGCCCCTGAGCAAGGCCCTTAACCCTTAACTGCTCATCTGGATAAATAAAATAAATGTACGTTGCTCTGGATAAGAGCATCTGCTAAATGCTGTTGTAATGTCGGTACCAGACTCCCCCCAGTAGAGGGAGCACTCACCTGAACAATGGACACTACTCACTGCCATGTCACTTCCTGTTACATCACTTCCTGTCATAGCACTTCCTGTTCACTGTGTATATAAGCCATGTGTTTGCCATTGTTCAGGACAAAGTATTGTTTGTATATCACTTTTTTCCGCACGTACCAAGCCCTTGTTTATGTTTATCATTTTGTTTGTAGGTTTGCTAGTTTGCTAAAGCTATGCCAAGCCGTGTTTATGCTGGTTAGCTCATTAGCCGTTTGCTAGTAAACATTGTATCTAACATTAGCCACGTTAGTGCACCTGTTACACGTTCTGCCTGTCCTTCTGGAATCTTACCTGTTTTCTGTTGACTCAATAAAACCTCTGCACATGGATCCCGCTGTCTCTGCCCCCACGTTACAGCTGTAAATGTAAATATATTAATATTACCCAAGTAAATCTCTTGTGTATACCTTATATTCCCAGTGTATACTGTGTAAATTTGTATATCGCATGTAAATCTGTATTTTGTGAATATGTATATTGTTACTATGTGTATATTGTTTGTATACTGTCAATTATATCTACTGCTTGTTGCTTGTACCGCCATTGCATATACCTGTAGTTTGCCCATAAGAATTTTGCCACTGGTACATGTGACAATAATGAAATTTGATTTGATTTGATTTAATAAGAAGAATCATTAAGAATACAAATACGAACCATGTAAGACACAACCCATATGAATTCTCAAACTCAATTTTCAAACTCAAATGTTAGAGGCAACGGCAAACCTCAACTGTGAAAGGCAAACCTCACACAGTCATATGACACCAACATTTAACATCTGTTTTTCAGTATGTAAATGGGTCACTACAGGTTCCTGGAACTGGTGTGTTTTCAACTTGACCTGTGTTAAAAGGAAACATTGTCTAAGTTACTATGGAAGCAATTTAAATTATGCTTAAACTGTGTTGTAAAAGTGTGCTTTAATATTTATAGATTTTAACATTAGAACTCTAACTCAATAGTTATACACATATACTGCAGTGCAAAATCCTTTTGATTCAAATGATCAGAACTACTACACAAATACTACATAAATAACTCAATAAAGCTGCTAAAATCGTTGTTAATAAATACATATTCACCATATAAATGATGCGTACGACCATTTTAACCCAGTCAGCTGAATTATGATTAAACATTTTATTGAAATCAAAACCATCACATGTTTAAACATGCATACTCAGATACTCTCAATCTCTCTCTCTCTCTCTCTCTCTCTCTCTCTCTCCTTCCCACAAGCACACACACAGACAATCTTGTAAATGCATACAGGAGAATATGTACTTGTGAAAATTACACTAAGGGTAAATGCATTTTATCAGTAACCAGCACTTTCATATATAAATATTTAGCAGCAGACAGTCTGTTAGAGATATGTTTTTAAAATCAATCAGAGAAGCATTTTTCACATTCACATGTTGTGGCTAAGAAACCTGCTAAAAAAAACAACGCCCCACATTTCTGAGTTCTTTATTAAAAGACTGGGATTAATTATTCTATCTTCTTTTTTTCTTTCTTCTGTTCAAAATGGATAAGGTGGATCATCGTATCTGATTGATTTTAGAATTGCCTGCTGCAAAACATTTACGTAGCTCCGGCACTGAGCTAAAAATCCAGGAGTTGTTGAGACTTGGCTTTGATTCGAATTGATTGCAAAAAGCAATTCATCGCCATCTTGTGACTGCTTAATATAATTATGCCATTAATATATACAGATTGTACCAATATGTCTGCACATTTTAAACATCACATGGTCCTATTGAATAATCCTTATACGTATCTACATGTATATTATGTAAACATGCCATTCTTCTAATGGTTATTTCATGGAAGAGAGCATGCTTGTTTCCTACAGATTAATGATATCTCTGTTGTTCTCAGTGCACATACAAAAGACATGGTGGGGGGGGGGGTTACTTACATAAAACAATAGGCAAGCAAGCACACAACACTCGTAGAGTTTCATGGAGGACTGTGGGCATTTAGAGATAAGCCTGAATGTATGTTTGGCACAGGCTGGTTTTCTACACCTGAGAATCCATGCTGTTAAAGGGCACAGGATGTGTTGACAGGATGAGTCATGTAACAGCTATGTGTGATCGTGCCTCTGTGTGTGTGTGTGTGTGTGTGTGTGT
>JAOUQX010073269.1:0-14022 GCA_028566295.1 Liobagrus marginatus | reverse complement strand
CTAACAGTAATATATCCCACCCACTAACAGTAATATATCCTACCTGCTAACAGTAATATATCCCACCCACTAACAGTTATATATCCCACCCACTAACAGTGATGTATCCCACCCACTAACAGTGATATGTCCCACCCACTAACAGTGATGTATCCCACCCACTAACAGTAATATATCCCACTCGATAGCAGGTGCCGTTATGATGAGATAACAGTGTTATTTACGTCACCTGTCAGTGCTCATAATTTTATGCTTGATCGGTTTACATGTTGCAGTCCATGCCACATTATTACATTTTGTAAAAGAAAGTATTGCAGAAACTACAATTTTTGTGTTGTGTGTTAATTGCAAAGACATTTCTATTCCTTAAATTCTCATACTTCTATGTGTTTTTTATCATTCAACTTCTCATATATTTTAGAAAGCCCACTGCTCAAAAATTGACTTGACTAAAAAGTTTTTTTATTCTCTTAGGCTCCACTGAGATGGAATTGAAGCATAATGCCCTTCATAAAGCCCTGGATACCCTTACCTTGCTCGTTGGGTCCAGCACTTTGCCAAAGTGTAGCACAGTTGAGAACACCGAACATCAGATTAATTTCTTACTAAAAACAACAGGTCAAAAAGACTTCATTTATTCACCTAAACCGAACCTGTATAAAAGCTCGGCTGAGCTCCTGTTTAAAGATTACACCATGGAGAGCCAACACAAAACGAAGAAAAAAGACAATGTTAATCATCTCAGTAGCTGCATTCTGGGCCTGCTAGCAGTAGACCCAGGTAAGAATCATAGAGGTTTAAAATTACAGACTAAAAATTTGCTTCTTAAGCGGTACCTTCAAACCCATGTGTTTTAGCAAGACAGACAAAAAAGGAAATGAAAAGTAATGAATATAATAAATGATTAGTGATTACAGTATTAATTAATCATTCATTCATTCATTCATTATATATCCTGTTCAGGGTCGTGGGGGCGCTGGAGTCTATCCCAGCTAACTTAGGGCATGAGGTGGGGTACAACCTGTACAATCGGCAGTTAATCACAGGACTAACACTTAGAGACAGACAACCATTCACACACACATTCACTCCTATGGACAATTTATAGTAGCCAATTCACCTATGCCCAATCGCGTATGTTTGGAGGCGGGAGGAAACAGGAGTACTTGGGGAAAACCCGCGCAAGCACAGGAGAAAATGCAAACTCCACACAGAAACACACCCTGGAAATCGGGAATCGAAACCATGACCTTCTTGCTGTGAGGCAGGAGTGTTAACCACTCTGGCACCGTGATTACAATAATGATTTACAAACAAGGTTCATTGCAATTCTTAGCATTACACCTCTCATGCCAACAAAGTGTTGTTTTTTGTTCATTTTCCATCTAAATGAAAGACATTTATAAATCATTTATATATTTTGTATCGCAAGACCTCTGAGCAGTTTAACCTGTAGGTGTGGTAAAGTAAAGACCATAAGATATACTTTTCAGTAGAGTGCACAAAGCCCCTGAGTTCCATGGCTGTTAAGGCTGGTGTTGAAACACTTCTGCACAGAGTCCTGACCTGAACCTCACTAAACACCTTTGGGATAAACTGCATTCCAGACCCCCTGACCCAACAATCACAACATGCCTTATTTCACCAAGTCTAAAATCTAAATCTATCTGCCGGCATTTTATTTAAATTCTGGCTGGTGGTTGGTTAAAAGTCATATCCTTAATTAAGTCATTTATTGTTTTGCAGACCCGAATACAGTGTCCTTACGAAACTGTCTCGATGACTGGTTTAAACAAAGGAACCTGAAGCAGCCTGTGTTTGAGAACACCGAGGAGGTTAATGGATCAAAAGTCACATTTTCTGTCAAAGTTTCTTGTTCAAGTCCAGGTAAGAACAACACAATCGAACTCTATAATAACAAGCAAAATCGATCGTCTGTCTCTGACACATCTCTCACTCTCTGTTTCAGAAAGGGAAGACAGCGTAAAAGTTGCGGAAGAAAACTTGTGTGCTGTACTCAAAAAAAGATTAGAGTCTCTGACTTATAAATGAATGATACTTTATGATTGGGTAAAGACATTTCTTCCTAGTTGTGAATAATTAATGATAATCTTTTGACTTAGGCTTAAAATGGCTATGATTGGAAATGAACCAACTATCACTTACCTTATTTTCTAAGTTACTTTTCTAAATATTGTCCATGACCAACAATTGGCCTACTATGTCACACGAATGTCCGGTTAGAGGAGGCAGGCCCTTACTTATCATGAAAAGTAAAAAACAAATAATGATCAAATATACATACATATTAAAATATACATATTTCCTGTTTATAGGAGAAGCACAATGTGAGGCAGCGACAAGCTCAACCTCCTCTAGAATGGTTCAATTCCTCACAAACTGGATTGAGAGCATATTAGTGACACATGCTTGTTGCTATCTCTCTGTATCTCACTAATATAATGTTTATTGTCACTTTTATTATGTCATCACTTTCCGTAGTCCAGGTAACGTATTTCCCGTATGTGTCTAACATAATTCGTCTTGCTGATCTGATAGTAAACTGCACTGAAAAAGCACAAAATGCCGCAGACAGTACCGCTGCTTCACTGAAGAGGGCGTGCATGAGCTTTGGGTTTTATGCCTGTTTTTCTGCTGCAAATTTCAACAGAAAGGGCACTGATATATTAGCTAAAATGATCTAATATCTCAATTTTATTTTGCCTTTACATGCTTTTACAAAAATGAAATAACTTTGGGTGCATTTGTATCGAACGTTTATAACACTAAAAGATGGAAATAGTGACTGGAGGTACTTAATTCAAAAACAAAGGAGTGTAGACGATCCAATTAGATATCTCATCAGTGTTTTATTGCTTCATTACTACTGAATTCATTCATATTCATTACGTTCTGTTTTACATTTGTGCTTCTCTGCACAATGTTATCTTCCGTACCAGTGGTTACAAAAATGGCAACAATGTTTTAGTTTTTTGATCTCATGTACAATTTATGCATATGAATCACTCATAGGCTTTAATGAGTCATAAGGATAGAGGGCGAGGAGAGACCAGGCCTAGTAAATAACTAACTAAAACAAGTTCATTGGACTGTTAACACTGTGCTATTTCTGTGCTGTGAATCAGCTTTAGTTAGAAAGATAAACGGAAAAAGTTTTAGATTGCCTTTTGCGACTATTTCATTCTATTATAATCTTATCTAAGACAGAAGTGAAGATGCATTTTTATTTTAATTATTATAATGTAATAATCAGCCAATCAACCATAACATTAAAACCACCAACAGGCAAAGTAAAAAACATTTTATTATTATTTTGCTTTGCACCTGCCACAAAGTGGATAAAGTTAAGCAGAAAGAAAACTACCGGTTCTTGAAGTTGATGTGAAAATGGACACCTGGGACTGGTGACGGGTTCATGAGTGCCCGAGGTTCATTAAAGCATGTGTTGAGTTAAGGTTAGCCTGCCTGGACTGAACCCACAGAACTACTATTGCACACATTGCTGAATTAGCGAATGCTAGCGATGATAGAAAGGTGTCAGAACACACAGCATATCACAGCTTGCTGTGTTTGAGGCTGTTTTTCCACAGACCAGTCACAGTGTCCATGCTGACACCCGTCCACTGATACATACACCTACAATAAGCACACGGCAATCATGTGGAGTCCGTGACTCAGTCAGCTCTGCCTGCAGAAGGAAAACCCATGAAGGTGGTTTAATGTTATGGCTGATCTGTGCATTTTGGTGTGAGGAAGCGTTTTTTATTTATATACAGGTATAACCAAAATTAAAGGTGTTACAGGGATGAAATAAAGCTCTTTACCATAATATTGAGTATATTGTGACAGTTTTTATCATTACGTATTCATTCGGGATTTATTATTTTTTTAATAACGTCACCTTTTTTTTTTCTTAACCATAATTATGAATTAATCTAACGTGGCTTCAAGAGGATACAGCTATGACAAATTATTGTTTTCCAGATGAAAGCATGTAGCTGGATTAAAAATATGGTTCTGCATGTTTCTTACCACATCCTGAAAATAAGACAAAAAAAACGACAAAACAATTGCACAGGAAACAGCATCTGTGTTTACAAAGCTTAGTTAGATGTTAGGTAGTAGACCTGAAATGGCACGTTTTGTTTCTTTAAAATGTTCTTTTTTCATTAAAAAAATGCATGAACATTCCTCGTCACCGTATACTACACGCCTTTTTAATTTTCCCGTTTTAAATTTTTTTGTAACATTTTTCAATTCTTACTATCTTACAATGAATAGACTTTTTTTCTGACACTTTTCCTTGTAGGGTTTTAATCTGTTTTATTCAATAACTTTGTTACGTGCGGCCACTTTGTATTCAAATCTGTTACTATTTGATTGGATACTAGCTACAAAAAAAGTCAAATAAAAAAGTTGATGTATATTAGACAGTCTTTATTATCCCTTTATTATTATATTCTTTTATTTTTTTCATATTCTAAGTTCTACACTGAGAAGTTCACACAAACTTTGGTCAACATTCTTTATTTCCTGTGGAAAAGATATGCACTTTGCCCCTCCATTTTCCGAACCACACAACATAAAAAAAAACGTGTTATGAGGTTTCTGTTTTGAATACAGTGAGCATGTGGGTTGAGTGTGTTCATGTGTCTTGTTGATGCAGAAACTTTCAATGCTGCGATTATTATTATTAGTAGTAGTATTAATATTTTTATTAATAGTACAATAAAAATTATTATAAAATTTTTTTGGCAAACTGTGTTTTTGCTCAAAAAATATAATGGATAAATAAATTAAAAACAAGAATTACAACGTATGTACCTGACTACCCATCCAACAACATCAGCATTGCTTTACTTTCTTTATTATCTTTATATTTATTGTGCTATGCCTTGAACACAATTTGAGACACAACTTCCTGAACTTAAATATTATAGTTTTGTTATGTTCTTCACGTTTTTTTGGGCATATTTCACACATTTCTATCCGTCAACCAAACAAGGCCTCGTGCTTGTTTTTTTGGGTTTTTTTTCCATATGTGCAACCAAATGCAGCTCACTTCATATAGTTGAAACAGAATTCTTCTATTAATAGGCCTGTTGTTTTGTTGTTGAGAATAAGTTGTGAACATTTAGTTAAGGGTGTCTGTATTTGCGCTGTGACTTTCAACTCATCAGTGCGAAAGTGCAGGCTTCTCGGCCACGCCTCTTTTGATACTGACACTTGGGGGTAGTTGAGGCGGCGTTGGGAGGTTGTAGGGGTGGAACACAAATGTGAGATATTAGCTCAAGGCAAACTTTAACAAGTTAGGCAAAAATGCAACAAAGCGTCTACTACGGCCACATTGGCCAAAGAGATGTGGAATGGTTGTTGGGGAAATATGGGAAAGATGGAAGTTTTCTCTTGAGAGACAGCCAAAGTGAGCTTGGGGCTTTATGTCTGTGTGTCAGGTAAGAATTATTACACACTGCTATACATGCAACCACATTTCTTGCAGAAATTATACATTACACATTCATTTTCTAAGCACTGAAGTGAACTTATTCAACTGCTGATGCAAAACTAAACTCTGCTTAGGAAAGAAAGAAAATGTATCTATTTTATAAAATAATCACATCCATGTGTGCGTGTTTCTTTCTTTTTTTTATGTATAGGAAAGCTCCGTATGTTCACACATACAGGATTGTCCATTCAGATCAAGGCTGGGCGTTGGAGGTAAGCAGCGATTTAATAATTTACACTAATATTCTTTAGGATTTTATAATTAGCAAGGTTGAATGGTAGGTGGTGGGGGCTGAATGGTAAGGCTCTGGGTCAGTGATCAGAGGGTTTGGGTTCAAGCCTTTTACCTGGTAAGCTACCATCATTGGGTCCTTGAGTAAGGCCTTTAACCTCAGTTGCTCCAGGGGCGCTGCACGTTCTGTCTGACCCTGCGCTCTGACCCCAGCCTTCAAATTCATAAGCTGGGATATACGTAATAAAATCATTTCACTGTGTGTATGTGTATGTGATAAATAATATCTGAATTTGAATTTAAATGAACACAATAAGGATAAAAGGGTGAATCAATGCCACAGCATGAACATCAACACTAATCCCTATATTTTTGTCCTATTTTTATCAGGGTTATACGTTCCATTCAATCCCAGTCAATTCAATATTATAAAAAAAAATTCTATACATCTCTGTTATAGTTTGTAAGGAAATGTAACATTTCTCTTTCTATGATAGCTATAGGCTTGATGAAATCTTCTAAAAGCATCTTCCCATCCTTTCCTTTCCTGCACCTCCTGCTAAAAATGTATTTACAATAAAAACATTTGGCAACCGACCTATAATTATACTGTATGATAATATGCACTGTTTCATTCCAATGCTTTACATTAAGGCTTCCTTTACTACGGTTTTTACATTAAAAAGTTGTTTTTTCTCTTTCTTTAACATACTAGGTTTGTTTTACGAACATTGGTCATGTAAACCAGTTTATTTAGTTAATTCACCTCGGTTTAAGTAACACCAGCATTTAGTAATCTTTATTCAGTTTATTAAGCATCACCCAGCTGTGCATGTCAGTTATTGTGGGTTTTTAAATGCAGGTGTCAAATGTTTGGCTTATTATTGAAATAGTTAATTTAGGGGCGTTAAACTCAGTTCCTGAAGGATCACAGTTCATTATTAAACGCACCTCCTTCAGCTAGCGAAGTCCTTCAGGCTTATTTAATTAAAGTAAACTCAGCCGTTCAGGAACTGAGTTTGACACCTCTGAGTTAGTTAGAGAGACTTTCTCATCCTACATGTATAATGAAGTTGTTTGATAATGATAACTAACGTGTGCAATGAGACTAGTTGAATAAATCGTAATGCCAAGTGTGTTTGTATTCTAACTATATAAAACTATATATAGTTACTATACTATATATACTAAATATACTATATATATAGTTTAAAAAAAACAACCTTGCACTGAATTGATCAAAGTTTTTAATAGAATAATTTCTTTTGGAACCTGGTATTCATGCCAAATGTCACGTTAAAAATAGCCCGATTGATTTTTATTGTAGTAGCAAACTAAAAAGCATTTAATTAATCAAGCGCATGAACTGTCCAAACTAAAAATGAAAAACATTGAAGAAAAAAAAAAAGGCTGTGGCTTCTGAGAGCTAGAGCACAGAAAGGATATATGCCGTAGCCACAAGGCTTAGACATACTCGCACATACGACCACAGAACAAAATAAACTCTATAAACTTTATATCAAATTCTATAATAATTCTACAATACAAAGAATCTATTAAAAATGCTAAAATCAATTCTAACAGCGATGAATTCGTTACAGATTAGTCTTCATGGTGACCAATTGTCGTACTTTTTTCTGAAGTATTTTTTTTCTGTTCCAAAATGATTTTACTTTAGCTGAATAAGACATGATTCAAGTCTATAGTCAAATTTCTGACTTGTTCTGCATTCTGAGACCACTCTGAAAATCCCCACAGCTACACTCCAAAATCTAGTAATAAACCTTTCCAGAGGTGTTTCGTTTATTACAGGAGTAAGAATGAGACTAAATCTGGAATGGGATGTCTAAAAACACAAAGAAGTGATGGTCAAGTGTCCCAATTATTATGTATTGTAATTCACTAACTGTAGACTCCTTGTCCACTTTAACCCATGTGACTATGCTCATCTTGCCTACTCTTATTAACAATAAGACTCATTCATAATAAAAAATATTAAAATGCTTAAAATAACTAAAACGCTAGCTAGTAGTAGCATGATATTATGCATTGTATTGCTGTCACATGACTGATTAATTAGATAATGATCTGAATGTTCAGGGGTATATGTATATATTAATATATACATATATATTAATGTAGAATAATATTGCAATCCCTTTCATTTGGTGTCTGTATTCAGGAATAAATATCATCTTTTGATATATTTCTTATCATTTTTTTTGAAGACTGAAAAGAATAAGCCGGTAAAGTGGTTCAAGTCACTGGATGAACTCATCCAGTCCTACAAAACCACACCTCATAACTTGGTTCCTCTGCTGTATCCCCTTGAAAAATCACATCTAAAGGAAGAGGAGCAAGCAATCAGAGGTGAGCTCTTGTGCGCATATCCTTTCATCCGGATTTGTGGTAAGATATCAGATTGTGTTTGATAAAACGTCAAAGCATTTAGGAGCGAGTAACCGCAATCAGGTTGCATCTAAAAATGCAGAAAACAATGCAAGATATAAATCAACCCATCTCACCAATTATCACCAATTCTCACCAATTGGCTAGAAGATACAAGATGCGTCACACAACTACATGCCCAAACCTAGCGTTCATGATTTAATTTGTAACTTGTGGCCATTTCAGAAAATATAACCAAGTACTATTGGGAAAAAATTTATTTAATGCCGCTGCTCGTCCACGTTGTGAGGAGCCAATTGACGTGGCTCGGGTATCTGTATCGGATTCCTCCTGGACGCCTCCCTAGTGAGGTATTCTGGGTATGTCCCTATGTGAGAAGGCCTTGTTACAGACCTAGGGACACGTTGAAGGTATTATGTCTCGCGGCTGGCCTGGGAACGTCTTGGTATTCCCCCGGAGCTGGCAGAAGTTTCTGGGGAGAAGGACATCTAGGCATCTTTGCTTAGAAAACTGCCCCCCTGACCCGGTCCCAGATAATGGGTGTAGATAATGGGTGTATGGATGGATGAAGCCAAGTCAAATCTTGCATTGCAAACATATCTCATTTAATTCACACAAAGCGTTTTTTGGATATAACAAAGCACAAATGGATGGATTCTGTTTACCGTTGCGAAAAACATTTTTCCATAAAAGCAGTACATTATTGTTCTACATGAATTGGATATGATGGGCATGGTGATGTATTCTTGCTCACGAGACGAGGTTCTAGTGGTTTGCAACAATTAATAGAGACTAAGTTTGAGATGCGAGAGGTTTCAGGACAACAGGCTTTGTGGTTTCTTTGTAACTCAACAGGTTGCAAACCAATGCAAGAGTAAATAGACGTCTGGTTCGCTGCCTAAAATCAAAACATCATCATCTGTGAGTAAAAGTTGGATTCGAACTCGTCTTTCAGGACTTTGCATTGAACAAACAGTACTGCAGAAAAACGACTGCATGATGATACATTATCTCGTAATCAAATCAATCAGAACATTGTGCACAGTTAAAACATCTGGCAGAGGCCCAAATCCAAAGAGACTTTATTACTTAGACAATTGCGCCGTTGTAGTTTCCCTATAAAGGTGGGAAATATTTGGTTATCTTTCCAAAGTGTGTAAGTAAGAAATACGATGACTTTATGGTGTTCTGCGTTTGTCTCTCCTTGGTGTTTGGCCTCTGAACCTCCTAAGACCTGACCTTCGGTTTGGCCTGTATTTAATATCCACGTATGCGGACACCAGGTTGTAGGCGATTAAGACAACCCATCATTTGTAATAAATTGCTATAAATTCTGGTTTGGTTAGAAACAAGGGAACATTAAAAAAAAAATTCTACTACGTTTTCTAATTCTTTTAGCATGTGTGTGTGTGTTTTGAATACCTTTGTTGCTCTGGTAGTTGTACACGTGTGCATGTGGTTTCAGACCCAGCAGTTAGATAATCAGTTATACACGTGTGTATCATATCGCATCGCATTTAATATTCATCTCTAACTTTTTCATTTTGTGTTCATTTCACAGCAGACTTCCCAACTTACATGGAAATGTAATGATTGATCTAGCATGACTGTCTCAAAGGGATTGTTTCTTGAAAATTTTATTCTTTATTTAAACTGCTTTTAACACGTAATACAAGCGTTTTTTAATTTTTGTTTTTTTATACCTGTAAATATATTTTCTTTGTCTCAATCGATTAAATATCTCTGAAGTGACCATACAGAGTTTCGGTTATTTAAGACCATGAAAATATTCCACAACATGGCACTGGCTCTACAAAATTTCTGAGCCACTTTTAACTTCCCCTAAAGTAAAAAGTTTATAAATTTCAGGCAACGTACACTCAGATGCCATGTCTGTTTGTTGGATTCTATGTTCAGGAAATGTCCCATTTGAAAATGTTATCGGTGTACTGGGATTAGGATACTCCAAGCGGTTTCAACTGTGTGTTTGGGAATTTGAAATGTAAAATACAAAAAGAAATGACAAAATTCATTGAACAATATTATTTTGAAGCAGCGATCTAGACCTGTCCAATGTACTCCTGTCTATAGGTTTTATATTATGATCATAGGACATAGTAAAGATAAAGCCTACGGAACTAGACGCCGCAAAGCTTTTACGCACATAAACATGATGGAAAGTACCTATGATAAATGCTCTAATGCCTTTAAAGGAAGGATGTGCATATCGTAATATAGTTGCTAAAAATAATTCCACCATTTAAAATAGATGCAGAAATCTTGTTGAACTTATGTATTCATTATACATGAATTGGTTTACATTGGCGGTACTAAAGAATTAGAAGAATGTGTACTGTAAATACCGTGTAAAACTATAGCACATTACAGTACTTACACAACTAGAAACTAGGATCTGGCACCAAGACCAGTTTTAAAGGAAGGTTTAGCCAATCTCTCTGGTACTCGCCGATACTGATGCCTGTACCTGTTTTTTTTTTGTTTTTTTTTAATATGCCAACTTTCCAACCGCAACACGTTGAGACTAATGAATATCAGACAGCAATAACCTCCAAAGGACATATTAACCATGGGGCAAATATAAATGGAAAAAAAGGTCATCATTAATTTTTAAACATTTCCACACTGCTGAGGCTGACATTGTGTTTGTGATGTGTGTCAGTGTCAGTTCTGTCTGACAAATACTGTAAATTACATCACATGAGGTATTGGTCTTTGGTATCAGAGTATTTTTACAATAAGAGGTTCAAGGAAATGAGCTCGGTATCGGGCCCGATACCGATACTTGATGCATCCCTACTAGAAACCCATAGAGTTGTTCATGTAATGTCACACCACTAAAAATGTAAAAACTGCAAATGTGACCTAAAATAATGCACTTCAAAGATCCAAAAATACTGTTGGGTTTTTGGGTAGACAAATGACACATAAGGTGATAGCGCATGCTTTTATTTACTCATTTATAACCACATCTGTTTACACAACTGTTCTGTTTCAACCCTTCATTTACGCCTATAAACCACCAAGACGCCGCAACCCTTAAACTCTATTTAAATAATACTGTTTGTAAAAAAAAAAAGTCTCACAAAGACAAAAGAATTTCTGTTTAATGCTGGTTTAAAACACATAAGTGTAATCTTCTTTAACCGATCACCTCAAGAACATCCACACTTTCTTCACTTTTTGGTGGCGCATCCTTGAAATAAAAAAAAGAGAAACAAATTATTTGTTGTTGTTTTATTTAAATGTTAGTCCAACGAGACACATGGAAATGTAGGGTGGATTCGTTTACCTGATTAAAGAAATTTTTCTCGAGAAGCTTTTGAACATTTTTCGATGGATTTGGAACGGAAGGATAGAGCTTGTCAAATAACCTGAAGAAGTAAAAAAAAGGTGAAAGACTGAGTAGAATTTAATTGTAGCTCATAGCTAAGGTAAATATCATGAATATACGAGTTATTAAAGTCATGATCGATTGAAATCCAAGTCGATTTAAAGGATAACAACAAGACTATAAGAATACAGGATTTGTTTATTACTGGCTCTAATATCCTGCTTTTTATTCACAATACTAACTTCATCAACAGTGCTTTCATACAAATGAAACCAACTGGTGGTTATAAAAATTGTAACGCAAGCAACCAACATTCAGTTTTCCTCATTTCCTCATTTCTTTAGATCAGTTCCCTGAACTTAACAAATTTAGACGCTGTATGTTAGCGAACCTTGCCAAGTAAGCGATGTGGGTAAAAAGGCAGACGTGATTTTTTTATTCAGTTGTATTTTTCTCATACACCGACCAGACATAGCACTATGACCACCATCCTTATATGATGTTCCTAATATTATAGTGGTATACAGTATATCGCGCCTACTAACAGTAATATATCCCACCCACTAACAGTAATATATACCACCCACTAACAGTAATATATCCCACCCACTAACAGTAATATATCCCACCCACTAACAGTAATATAACCCACCCACTAAGAGTAACATATCCCACCAACTAACAGTAACATATCCCACCCAGTAACAGTCATATATCCCACCCACTAACAGTAATATATCCCACCCACTAACAGATGCCGTGATGAAGAGATAATCAGTAATATGCACACATGATTGTGATCATCTCATATGAAACCTACTGTATAGGGCAACCTAAATTATCTGAAAATAATTTATATAAATAAATATTTAAACAAACAAACAAATAAATAAATAAATACATAAATAAATAAACAATAAACAATAAATAAATAAATAAATAAATAAATAAAAAATTGTAAAAATCAGCGTCTAGGTTAGTGTCCTATTTGCCTACCAATGTTTATAGTAGCTACCTGGCTGTAACTACTAATCACCACACAATACATGGCTTACTGTAGGTTGCCAGGTTCTCTCATAGGTATATCATTGTCATTTCCTTCATATTCTGGGAATTAAGAAGCAAAAGCTATGGTTTTATATAAAGCTTGAGTTTTGAGAAAAAGCGGAAGTGATAGCTCAGTGGTTAAGGTGTTGGACTGCTGGTCCGAAGACTGGGGTTTGATTCCCAGCGTTGCCAAGATACCACTGCTGGGCCCCTGAGCAAGGCCCTTAACCCTCAACTGCTTGAATGTAAGTCGCTCTGGATAAGAGCATCTGATAAATGTAAAAACAAACCATGGAAATGTAGTTAAGAATTTACCTTTATTTGTTACGATACGCATGGACATCAGATGTACAGGAATCAACCCACAATGCTTTGCTGTCTCTAATGTGATTTGTAGCAGTCTACAGCATGTGGTGGGAGGAATTAGTGTGCCGATGCACAGATGCACAATATGATACTGAGATGAGCTTCGTTCTGTGAATCCATAGAAATGTGATAATTTTTTTTTCCTTCTCATTATCAGTCAGATTGAGTTTGAATGTATGTTTTTGCCTGAAGTAACAGGAAAACTACCAAATCGATTCCCTTTACTTTATTTACCTTTAGAGTAGGAATACAAATACCACAGGTACAAATAAAACCAGGGGAATTATGAGGACTGGGCATTAAATCGTGGAACTATGGAAAAGTAAGAAAATAAAATAATAAAAGGTAATAAAGGAAAATATGCATATTGACATCATTTTTAGCTGTTTTTTTTCATTTGTAATCCTGTACCATCAAGGATGCAGTAGATGTAGTTCCTCTCTTTGACAGAAAATGTCCAGTAGAATTGATTGACAACTAAATGAAATGTGCTGTAATGAATCATCACTGAAACCCCATATGTCCACTTTAGATGACTGATATCGACTCAGGGTGTTTTATACCTGCCATAGCTTAGAGAAACCATTTTAAAACACCAGGAGTATTTTGCAATAACGTGAACACAGTAAGACCGTATGAATTTAATTCTTGAATGTATTGGGTTTTTAGCCCATCTGACCATGCATCAGGTCAACATGAACTCTTTACGACCAAACATATAATTTAATTTTACATATTGGAACATAGCTTGGGTTTTGTTCATTCAGACACAAAAGCAATTCTGAGGTGAAGCACTGATGTCAGGTCAGCATTTCAGTTCATCCCAAAGGTGTTCACTGGGGTTGAGGTCATGGCTCAGTAATATATCTGTAATATAACGGTAATATATCCCACCCACTAACAGTAATATATTCCACCCACCAACGGTAATATATCCCACCCACTAATGGTAATATATCCCACCCATTAACAGTAATATATCCAACCCACTAACAGTAATATATCCCACCCATTAACAGTAATATATCCCACCCACTAACGGTAATATATCCCACCCACTAACGGTAATATATCCCACCCACTAACGGTA
>JAOUQX010073237.1:0-14031 GCA_028566295.1 Liobagrus marginatus | reverse complement strand
ATAAGCGGGGTACCACTGTATTTGAATATGTGTATAAAATATGTATATAAAATATTTTTACAGAATGTTAATGTAAAATTTGCTTGTTCTGTGAAGTGTTGTTTTTTTTTTTTCATAATGCATTTACGGTACATGTTGTGAATCCAAATTGCTGTTTTATGTGCTACAAACACATCATAGCTTTTGTTGTGTACTGTGTGCAATCATGTGAATAGACATCAGAGCTCACCTGCATGCCTTCAGTGACGTGTATGCTCTACACTCATGATAAAAATGTAGGTGACAAGATGAAATTAGAATTTTTTTTTATGTATTAAGGTTTCAGCTGTGTCTGCCAGCTCATAAAAGTGGTTAAAAAGCATACAGCCAGTTTGTTATGCGCTGTCTGAGTTTAAAAATTTGTCATCTGCTGTCCTGTTTCAAATCGGTGCTGAATTTGACATAACTAGCTAGATATTTGCATTTCCCCGCGTCCGAGCAAAAGCTACCCATTTTTGGCAACCCATTGTTGTCATATTGGGCTGGTTTCCAACCCTTTTTTTTTTTTTATAACAGATGGTCCATTTTGGGGGTTTTTTGCGTTTGAAAAATGAAGCAGTTCTGGCTTGCAACCTGTTCTGCGTTTGGAAAAAGATGCTAATGCAATTGGTTAAAGTGCAAATGAATTTAGCAAACAAGAGGCCCACATACTGATGGAATTTAGCGAGCACTGACTTGAGATTTGCATGGTTAAAATCTCCAACAACAATAAACAATCCATTGGAATGTGTGTTCTGCAGTTCACTTGCGATGAGCAGCAATTGGAAAGTTGCACAGAGTTCTTGCATGATTCCTTGTTGTAAACATGTAAGCACACAAGGTACCACCATAAGCCTTACTGCACAAAGCTGCATATCGGCAAGAAACAAGGCTAGCTTGTCCAGCTGATTGACGGTGACCGGAACTCTGACACTGAGCCATATTGCCGAAGAAAGTAGCCAAGTAGTTCGTTGTAGTCAGATATAGATCAGTTTATTTCCAAGTTACATACGTAGCCCTCTCCTGCCCTCTTGCCACATTGATATCTCTTGCAATCGGCATGGGCATTAGGAAATGCCCATTTCTGAAGGCCTGGTTCCCATAGCAAGCCGAGATCACATAGCTTTTTCTGCAAATCATTATTGGTTAGTTTTGTATTTCAGTGTAAAACAGGCTATAAGACAAAAATAGGTGGTGGTGGCTCAATGGTATAAGGCTCTGGGTCAGTGATCAGAGGGTCTGGGGTTCAAGCCTCGCACCAGGCAAGCTACCATCATTGGGCCCTTGAGCAAGGCCCTTAACCTCAGTTGCTCCAGGGGCGCCGTTCATTCGGTGTTTTGAACTCGGCGCTCTGACCCCAGCATTCGATTCGTATACTGGGATATGCGGAACAAAAAGCATTTTACTGCATGTATGTGATAAATACGATCTGAAAATGAAATGTCAGTAATCATTCAGATCTTCAATTATTATTATTATTATTATTATAAATAGCACCATTTAAAAAAAAATACCAGCCACATGTGCATACTCTTATAATAAATTAGGACAAGAATAACCCAGGCAATGCATTTTTTCCCCCCGGTCTGAGCAAAAGTAGCCCAAATTGGCAACACTGTTCCCACAGAAGATATGGGCAGGGTGAGAAATTACCTGCACCAAAATGGATGTGCTGTGAACAGAGCTGGGTTTTTCAAGGCAAAAATATTATTTTTTTCAGCTGATGAGGAATTTTACCAAGACATGTTACAGATATTTCATAAATACCTTAAAGAAGGATCAGAGTGGTTAGAACTCCTGCCTCACAAAAAGGCCGTGGCTTCTATTCCCAACCAGGGTTTTTCTGTGTGGAGTTTGCATGTTCTCCCCATGCTTGCGTGAGTTTTCCCGGGAACTCTGGTTTCCTCCTGCCTCCAAACACATGTGATAGGGCATATGTGAATTGGCTACTCCAAATTGCCCATAGGAGTGAACGTGAGTGTGAATAGTCTCTAAGTGTCAGCTCTGCGATAAACTCCCAATTGTTGGTGTACCCTGCCCTAAGATAGCTGGGATAGGCTCCACCGCCCCTGAACAGGATAGGTTGTAGACAATGAATGAATGAATGAAAGAAACATTACAACTGGTTGTGGAGGGTATAGTATTTTGTAATAAAGTAGAATTTATTTTATAGATTAATCTCAAATGATGCTATTTTGAAATACTCACAAAGGTGGAAAAATTGCATTTAAACAATCCATTCTAACTATATTGCAGGAACTTCATCAGCTGTAATAAGCTGTACTATCAGCTGTAATAAGAAACTGGTCTTATAAGAAAATAGCTTAAAAAAATTAAAATTTTGTTCAATTCGCTACGTATAGCCTGATTAAAAAAATCTTTGAGAAGTTCATCTTTTTGAGGAACACTTTGCAAAAGACAACAAGCGAAGATTATGCAACATAAATTCTTCTAAATTTACAGCCATATTCAGCAAAGGTAAATTATTGATAAAAATGTTTCAATATTCATTTGTTAAAGAGCGACACAGATTAACTGCATGTTAAATGGACTGATAGCCGAGATGCAGAACTGGTTTTTATGATTTGCTTTACTATACTAACTTGCCAAGAGCAATAATGAACCAAACAAGCACTTTTACTTATAAAACATATTTCACTCCATCTTTGAAAAAAAAAAAGATTTTCAATTATAAATTGAGACCTCTCAATTATAAATTGAGGGGTCTGAAACTTAAATAAATAAAAATGATAAATATAAAATATAAAGTGCACTGTCATTAAAATGATTACTTTTTGAATAAATTATTTTGTTAAACGAAAGCATGGATCAAGTAAACAAACAGGTAAAAATAAAGAACATCTGCCATCTGAATATAAATGTAAAACTGGCCTTGAAGACATTGCAAAAAGAACAGTTAATAGTTGCGGCTGTATAAACATACATTAACTAATAAACTATTATCCTTGTGTAACAGATTATCTCTTTGTGAAATTATTTTAATTGACATTAAAGGTCTTTCATTTAAACTTTGTGCACTTTCTTTTCAATAATCACCATCAAGACAAAAATCTGCCATGTGAATATAAAAATCATAAAATTTGCTACTATAGTGTGGCATAGTACTACTATTCCTACTCCTATTCCTTATACCGCTGATATGTTTCAAGTAGGGGGCCGTTTCCGAAAGGAGGTTAAGTGAAAACTCGAGTTAACCCGGAAATGAGGGAAACTCTGGGTATTCTGTTTCAGAATCGGACGTATCTCAAACCCGATAAAGCAGGGTAAGTCAAACCCGTTTATAAAAAGGAATTATCCTAAACTCAGAGTCAGTTACCATGGTAACTTAATCTGTGAACCTAACCTGGTTGGGAGCAGGTTTTCTTGGTTAAGCCCTGAGCTCCTTTTTTAAAGTGGAAGCAGTGTTTACCCTGCCCGGCCGCGTGCGGTGCACTTGTTGCAATTCTTTTTGCGTGGTCTGCTTGGGCCTCAAGCAGGAAGAAGCGGTGGTGAATCCGGAGCACTGCGACCATTGCATTGTGCTTCTGAAGAAGCTTCCTCGGCGCCGCCTCAAAGTCGCTGCGACTCAGTGTGTGGAGCTGGGTTTTTCAGACTCTGATGGAGGACATGGTGATGTCACCGCGTTACCAGGGGCCTCCCGGAGAGCTGCGCCACTCAGCTGGGCTGACCAGCCCAACCCCGCTTTTCCCGAAGAGGACATCTTTGTGAGGAACCTCCCATGCGCCGTCGAGCCGGCCGGTTCGGGCGACGAGGATGATGCGGGCTTACTGGGAGCCTCGGAGGACGAGGAGGCCTTCCCGCCCTTCGGTGTGCCCTTGGCTAGCGCCCCTGCTACTTTACCCCAGTCTAACCTCCTGGAGGTGTGCAAACGAGCGGCCGCAAGGCTCTGCATCGACTGGCCAGCCCCACAGAGTGCCACTGACCAGGAGAGAGACATATGTGACGGGAAGCTGCTGGGACCACCATCAGGCCCCAGAAAACAACTCTCTCCTGTCCTCCCTGCATGCGCGAAGCACATGTGGCAAACTGGGGCAAACCCCTGGACCTAAAACACTGTCTCGCGGGCCTCAAGGTCAAGGATATGGCAGCGCGCGGCATGGGCGAACCCCCTGCTGTTGAGCCGTCCATAGCCAGGCGCCTTAACCCCGGCCACGGTGGGCTCCTCGCCCTTGGGTTAAGACTGTGCCCACCACGGTGGCGGCCGGTAAGCCACCAACAGTCACTTACAAGTTGAAGCGTAAGCGGCCAGCCTGACACTCTACCGTTACAAGCTCAGAGCCTGTGTTCTCTGGATGGATGCACCGGTCCCGTGGCTGCCCAAGCGTCCGGTGGGTGTTTTGTGTTCGCCCCCCACGTTCTGGGGGGCTGTTGTGAGAGAAAGTTTACAAGCAGTGTCACCACACAGCACACACTTTACTCCCCTCTCCCAAATAATAAAGGCATCGGCCCATGTGTTGCCCGACACAAAAAAACACAAAAAATTCAAAGAGAACACATTAAAGCACACGAATCAAATGAATTCGTGTCAGAAAGCGCACAGCTCTCTGAATCCGTGCTCTACTACGACACGTCTCTACTTTGCCCACTAGATGGCGCCATTGGATCACAAATTAATCGGCCTGGCACGCAAAAGTTTACCCGCTCCGCTCTGGCGCTGGGGGGTGCTTGCGAGCTGCGAGTCGGCTTGGCGAACTGTGTAAGGCCCCGAGTGGGTGTTGCGTAATGTAACCACAACTGCAGACTGCAATTTGTGATCAAACCTCCGCGCTTCAACGGCATGCTTTCTTCGCATACAGTGGAAAGCTCAGTGCATGTTTTAAATGAGGAAATAGCTTCACTTCGGTTAAAAGGAGCGATTCAGGTGGTGCCCCCCCCAGGAATCAGGAATTTTATTCCTGTTATTTCCTTGTTTTGAAAAAAGACGGCTCTCTCCGTCCCATTTTGGACCTCAGAATGTTGAACAAACATTTAAAGAAGTTCGGGTTCTGTATGCTGACGCACGGTACTCTGTTCCATGCTGTAAAACGGAACAATTGGTTTACATCGATCGATCTAAAGGACATTTTTTTCCACATGCGCATTTATCCGCTGTGGATAATTTTACGAGATGATGTCGCTAGTTTATGAGATAGGTGAGACTAGGTGACAGCCGATAATTGAGTAGAAATTATTACAGGTATAACGTATTATAGTAATATTAGGAGTGGCACTAGTGTGTAAGAGAGAAGGGTTAGAGGTAGGTAAGAACCATTAAAATAGAAGGGTGTCATCAACATTTATCCTACATAGGGGATAATATTTTATTTTATATAGAGGACAAATATGTAATCAATTGATTATTAATACTAGGGTGATCGAAGTATGTAATCAATTAATCATTAATACTAGGGTGATTAAACATATGTAATCATATACCTTCAAAATGTTAAAGGTAAAATTGTTATGCATGATTATAAATTACTAATGATTATAATGACTAACCAAAATAGTATTGAGAGTAAGGGTTTACCATCATGACAGGATTCACACAACATACACCCACAGACCCTAATCTAATATAACTCTCGAAATAAGGAGTCACACACCACAAACAAACAAAGAAGGTTTATTAATAGGCCAAGTCAGGCTAATCAATCTGAATACACTCAGGAGGAGAGATGGGACAGTCAGGACTGCGGGCAGAAAGGATATAAGTAGTGTCAGAAGAAGAAGAGGTAGAGGAGGTGGATGGAGAAGGAACAGGTGAGAGAATAGGGAACCAAGGGGAAGGAGAGGTTGGAGAAGTAGGAGAATAGCTAGGAGAAGCAGACCTGGGTGGGGTAGAAAAGACCAGTTTACGGCGGGCAGGACGTGTGAGGTTGATGGCCCAGGAGAGGGAGAAGGGACAGCTGGACGAGGTTGACAAAGGCCATCACGTAGACCAGGGGCCAAACAACTGAGAGTGGTTTCAGTAGAGGCGTCACGAGTTGGTGAAGGTCTACTGATCTTAGGAAAGAGAGGTTGGTCAAATGCCCCAGGTAGAGGGGAGGAGTACAGGTCGTCCAGGAAGTTGCCAATCTCCCCAGTCAGGTGAGAGAGCTGGGCTCTCCGATACCTTGTAAGAAACGGGGTGGTGGTCACCCCACCTCCAGGCTGGAGTACAGCGGTAAAACGCAGGGGGCAAGCTGAAAGAAAAATTAGAGTAGAATAAGGTAGATATAATGGATGACAGGTGGTTGATAAAGTGGTGAGTTGTGAAATAGGGTGTGTGGAGCAGAGTGGGAGAAAATGTGTGTGTGTGTGTAAGGCAGATACAAGGCGGGAAGAACTGGCAGGCGGCCAAGGAGAATGAGTGTGTGAGGGAGACATGGTCAGATGGTGGACCAGGTTGAGAGGAACAGTATACTTAAATATTATGGACAATCACAGGTAATAGAATCAGGTACACATAACCATAGAAGTACCAACATGTATTTTACAAAAATAATACACACATACATTACACTCGTGTAAAGCATGAGAAATAATTTTACTAACATTAAGCATTACGAAATAGAGAGGAAAAAGGGAAAAGATAAAAAGAATACAACACTTACACATTATCCAGGTGATAATAGTCAAAAAATAGTGAAAGTATCCACGCAGACGAAAGGGAATCAGAGATGTGATTCGGACAAAGTCTGAGATCGAGTTAACGGTAAACATGGAAATGGCCAGAAATTATACGGCGGTTTTTTAAAAAAAACCAACGTGTCAAAATCAGGATTTAACGGGAATGAAATAGAGACAAAACAGGAAAAGACCATATATGGGGTTGATGAGTCTCAGATCTAAGGGGAATGGGAAGTCAGCAAAAATGGAGGTCAGGATGACATTTTGATTCTAAGGGGAACAGAATCATGGGATCCAAGGGAGTTTCTGGTTTTAAGGGAAACGTAATGAAGGGTGATGTAATGGTTCGTTTTGGGTTCTAAGGGGATTTCAGAAGAAAAGGTAATGCTGACGAGGTAAAAAATTAAGGTATTTAAGGAGAGACTTGGAAAACGGGAGCGTTTGCTGTTGGAGGGTTAGCCAGCAGCTGTAAATCTGCAATTTCTTTTAGAGATCTCTGAATGAAATTCTTAATTTTAATATCACTACTTTTGCTTTTTCCTCAAGATGGCTCGATGTGTGTCTCATTTTTTAGGCAGGTGTGCCTTGATTGGACCTCAACATTAGCATAGAACAATTTAAGGTAAAAGAGTGTGAAGTTGTAATTGGGCAAGACCCCCAGGCGTGATATGTGGGGCCAGACCTGAGTTTGGTGCCGACACCGCCACACAGAAAATGTATTTGCTTTGCCTATCGCGGCGAGTGTTACGAATTCTCAGTTCTCCCGTTCGTGCTCGCCCTAAGCCCGAGGACATGAGACTGTCAGGTCTGCGGCTTTTAACTTATTTGGACGATTGACTCATTATAGCCGGATCGAAAGCAGATGCGATACGGGACGCATCTCGCGCATGTCACATCTCTCGGTTTCAGAGTTAATGTGGAAAAGAGCAGCCTCACACCCAGTCAGTGCATCACATTCCTGGGCCTGGAATTACGCTCAACCTCTATGCGTGCTCTATGCAACCTCTATGCGCTCTCTCGAGAGCGCGTTCGTGCTCTGCTGAACTGTGTGGCTCAGTTCACAGAAGGGGCGAGAGTGCAATACCGCATGTGTCTCAGACTGCATGGTCTGATGGCATCGTCGATCCAGGCGGTGCCGCTGGGTCTTATGAGAATGAGAGCGTTCATGAGGTTTTGACAAAGGTTTTGTCACTACATTTCAGTCCGTTACGCGATCGTGGCCGCTCTGTTACAGTGCCGCGCGCAGCGGCTTAACGCCACTGGTGGAGCGAGAGCTTTTATGCACACGGATCCCCGTTGGGGACAGTTATGTTGCGGAAAGTTGTAACGACAGATTGACAGCCTTGACAGGCTGGGGTGCCACCCAGGAGGGAAGAACGGTGAACGGTCTGTGGCCAAGTAGACTGCGCTCAGCGCACATAAATTACTTGGAGCTCTTAACCATACTGAAGGCTCTAATGTATTTTTGCCCTCGCCTACAGGGACATCATGTGCTCGTACACTGTGACAATACCACAGCAGTGGCATATATAAATTGCCATGGTGGCTTACGCTCGTCACGCCTCCACGCGCTGGCGCACAAGCTTTTAGTGTGGAGCTGGCGATTTTTCCCTTCATTACGCGCGACTCATGTTCCGGCCATCCTGAACAGAGGCGTGGACCTCCTATCAAGGGGGAACCCACTACGGAGATTGGCGTCTTCACCCCCAGATAGTGAGCTCGTTTTGGATGAGATTCGGACAGGCAACCGTAGATCTGTTTGCCTCGCGCGAAAACAGCCACTATCTCCATTTTCTTCTCGCTAAAGGACATGGACGCACCCCTCGAGGTGGACCTCCTGGCCAGATGTGCTGCTTTACACCTTCCTCCCACTGTTCCTGATAGCACCCACGCTGGCCAGGGTAAGGGAGAGGAGTCTCTCATTCTGATAGCCCCCAGATGGCCCAAGGCACCGTGGCTGGTGGAGATTGTCCCTCTGTTAGATGCCCCGCCTTGGTGCCTCCCCATGCGCACAGATCTGTTATTACAGGCGAAGGGGGAGATTTATCACCCGCATCCGGACAGGTTGGCTCTCTGGGCCTGGCCCGTGAGAGGACGAACTTGAACGTGCTAGGGCTCTTGGCTCGTGTGGTGGCTACCATACAGAATGCCAGGGCGGTGTCTACGCGGTCTCTACACGGTCTCTGTATGACTGTAAGTGACGCGTGTCTGATGCGTGGTGTGATGGGCGGGGTCTCGCATCATATCAGTGCGCAATTTCTGATATTTTGTGTTTCTTACAGGACCTTATGGATAAAAGCAGATCCATTTCCACGATTAAGGTCTACCTGGCGGCGATCTCGGCCTGTCATGTGGGTTTTGAGAGTGTAACGGTAGGGCAGCACCCACTAATCTGCAGATTTATGCCGGTGATCAGGAGAACGGTCCCAGAATTAGACCTCTCCATAGTGCTGGAGGCTCTCTCTCGAGCTCATTTCGAGCCGTTGTGGGTTGTTTCCATGAAGCTGCTGTCCTGCTCTTGGCTTTGGCTTCGGCTAAACGAGTCAGCGAGCTGCATGCATGTTCTGTGCATGCTTTGTGCACAGCGTTCTCTCTTAGTGGAGATAAGGTTTTTCTCAAACCCAACCCGGCTTTTATGCCGAAATGTTTTCCTGCTTTCACCTCGGAGGTGCTGGAGCTGTCCGCTTTTCACCCTCCGCCTTTTTCCTCCGCGGCGGATGAGAGGCTGCACGCACTGTGTCTGGTTCGTGCGTTACAAAGGTATATAACCAGGACCAGTGTTTTTCGGAAGAGTGATCAGCTTTTCTTTTCTTGGGCATCTCCAAATAAAGGGAACCCCGTTTCCAAGCAACACCTCTCACGCTGGCTCAGCGAAGCGATCACTTTGTCGTATGAGTCGAAAGGTGTGCGACCCCCAGGAAACATCAGGGCTCATTCTACGAGGGGCTCTTGGGCATTGTTCATGGGTGTGTCGTTGCGGGACATCTGTGCTGCTGCCAGCTGGGCTTTGCCACATACGTTTGTGCGTTACTACCGGCTGGATGTCACCAAGCCTTCAGTGGTGCATGCTGTCTTGGGGGTGGGGTCTGCCTAACCCTGGGGCAGATGTGCTTGTGCGTGCATATGCATCGTGAGGCGCGTATTGCGAATTATTGCATATTTCGTGCCTGGGTTGTGCTAGAATTTTCGACTTGCGTGGGCCTCACACAGGTTTCATGCCCTACCTGCGCATTACGTTCAGCAAGTGCGTCAGGGTTGTCAGGTGCGTGATTTTGGGACGTGTCAGGCATCAGCCCTTAGGGGTGACCATCTCTTTCTGGCATACAGAACTTCACTGTAAGTGTATTGGGCAACCGGGGAGCTGTCCATGTCTCTCCCATAGGTGGATATCGAACACGAGATGATGAAAGAGAACAATAGGTTACTGTCGTAACCCCGGTTCTCTGAAACATCGAGTGGAGAGATCCACCAGCTTTGCCCCGATTTCCGTACGAGAAGCGAATACATTTACTGGAGAATAGTGACGTGCGCAGGCCTTTTATGCGCTCTGGTAAAGGGGTGTGGCATTACCAGGCATAGACTGCGCGCATCTGTCTAGCCAGACTTGGTGCAATTGGATGCTTCGACAGAGGTCAGGTGCGAAGGCCCTTCCCCATAGGTGGATCTCTCCACTCGATGTTTCAGAGAACCGGGGTTACAACGGTAACGTATTGATTCTTTAGATGAGGAGGCTGCATTCATTTGCGCAGTTACATTTATGTTAGGAGAGGATTTTGAGACCCAGAGTGGAATTTTATTCATATCCCCATGCAGTTGTTTTGTACAGTCAATTAGATATTGCTAATCACCTCTAGCCTTTGTTTCAGGATCTCAATTTCCACATCTGGCTTTTGGAGTTGGCTGTCAAGTATATCATTGCTTTGTCCTTTTTAAAAAAGTTTTTTAATGAGCTGAATTCTATAGAACTCTTTAGCTGGTACCTGAAAATACAGTAGATAAAAGTTACATGATATAGTTGTACATGAATTGAACAGAATTAACTAAATGAAATCATTTATTTAAGGCATTTACTGAACATCACTGAACTGTGTTCATCTGTGCAGCAGAATTGATGGGCCCCCCTCCTGAAGAATGTCTGCTTATAAACTTATATCATATAGAAACCTTTCTATAGGCTACCCCATACAAAATGTGAATGTGCAGTTTGTTTGATGTAAAACACTATATTAATATTACATCTGTGGGACTCTGTGGAGGTGGTTTCATCATCCTGCGAAGATGAGCATTTGGTTGAGTATACCTTATAATACTATTTGTCATAATTTGTTTATTTAGTAGGCTACTTACAACTGCCTGGAGTTCTGTTCTGTTGTGAGTGTGACAGGAGGCTCGGAAAGGCAGATATTATCATCAGAATCTGTTGGGATCAACAAAAAAACACAAACCAAATTTAAATAAATGGAAATATCAAATATATCCTATATAACAAAAAATTAATACTGCTAGGCCTCTTAGATTTTATGCATCTTGGGGAGTGACTCCCCCCGTTTTATGGGCCTCTGTCTTCTTTCTGTTGGCTGAGTAGAAGTCAAATGAGAATGAACATTTAATTGTTTGAAAACAGCATTAGACGAGTCGAAATGCGAGACCATGGAGAAAATGCTGCTGCACACACTGTATGCATTAGTTTATTATTAATTTAGTTATGTAATATGTCTAATGTTTGTAAAGTCAGGTTCCCGACATATTTTCTTTAATAGTGAATTAGTTAAAAACATTAGTTTATTTCTAAAAGGTATCCAAAATTACATTCTCTCTCGCGCGCGCGCACGCACACACGTACGAGCACACGCACCCCTTTGTTCCAGATTAAATATATTCCTAAATTAAAGTATGTAAAAAAGCAAAAACATTACCAAACAATCTAAAAGTTCATACGTTTTATTTTGAACGTTCTCACCAGTTACATAGACATTTGCGATGTTAATTTAGTTCATTCCCACCATTTTAGTTTCAACGGAAGACACCATAATCAGATGTTGGTAAATATACGACCTTCATCAAATGGTTAATAAACACAGATCTGAGCATAGAGCCCCGCCCCTTTAAAAAAAATGTCACGGTGTATCTCCACGAAATCATTGAAGGAGACACGGAAATACAGACACGGACTCCAATTGTCAAATGAACAAGACTACGTCCTTCTAATCAGGTAAGTGAAATAAACTGGGCACCAGCGTGAGTTAAGCAATGTTTACTCCACACTTCAGCAACATTCTTACACCTATTTACATCATTTCCGGTATACGCTCATAGCGTATTACGTATCGCAACATCCCCCTTGTTTACATAACTGTATGGACATATCAATAATCAACTAGCATTACAAATTTTTTTTTCATTCTTTACAGTAAAGTATTCTTACATACATTTTCTCTAGTTATTAATCCGGGAATTACACTCCTACAATGTTTAACTATATTACTGTTTGTCATGTGTACAAATTTAACTTTCATCTTTACACATAGTCTCCATATTGTTTTGGCTT
Organism: Liobagrus marginatus; assembly: GCA_028566295.1. Lineage (NCBI taxonomy): Eukaryota > Metazoa > Chordata > Actinopteri > Siluriformes > Amblycipitidae > Liobagrus > Liobagrus marginatus. The sequence goes on along the minus strand of JAOUQX010073237.1, from coordinate 1,853 downwards.
GATAATGACTCGTCCATATATTGTTCGTATTGGTCTTGTCTCGTTGGTTTTGTTGTTTGTCTCTCCAGAGGTTGTGTTCTGTTCTCTTCAGCTCGATCCTTGTTGCTTTGTTCCCTCTCATCTCTTTTAGGTGTCTGGTCAAATTGTACCCTTTTCTGGATTGTCTTTGTGTGTTGCGCATTCATGTCGCTAAGGTGACTTCTATTCCTTCTAATTGTATTTCCATTTGGTGTCTGGATCAGGTAACTTCTTGGCTCTTTGCATTTTTCCACAACAATTCCTGGCCACCATGTTTTTCTTTCATGGTCTAGCACTCGAACACTCTGTCCTCCGAGCAGTGGTGGTAAGTCTCGGCGACAATATCGATCGTGATGTACTTTCATCTTTATTGATTGTTCTTCCAGGTGTTGCCTGTGTTCCAGCTTACCTGGATCTGCATGACTTGGTAAGAGTGTGGTGATAGGTCTCCCCAGGAGTAGTTCTGCAGGGGATGGTAACTCACTGTCATTTGGAGTCGCACGCACATGCATCAGAGCATTTCTTGATGATGGATTTAATGTCTCACATGTCTTTTGATAAATCCATTACTTTTTGGGTAATGTGGTGAACTTGTAATGTGTCTTATCCCCCAGTCAGATATGAATTTCTTGAAATGGTGTCCTGTGTATTGTGGTCCATTGTCTGTCATTATTTCATCTGGGCGACCAAATAACGACATGTACTTTACCATACATTTTGTAACTGCATGGCTGCTTACTGGAAAAAGTATTTCGTCAACCACTGGGTATTTGGAGTATCTGTCTACTGTAAGCAGGTATTGCTGTCCGTGGATCTCAAACAGATCGGATGCTAGGTATTGCCATGGCCTTGTGGGTGTTTCATCTCTGGGTGATTTCACATTGATGTTATGCATGAACTTTGCACTTATTGTGATAGAGTAAAACTGTTTTTGATATGAATATTCATCATCCACTTTTGTGCTGTCTACAACATTTATGCTGGATTCATTTTTACCTTTGAAGTCTTTCCTTGGGTTAGAGTTACTCTGGTATCTGTTCCGATTTCTTGATTTACTCCTTCTGTGTTGGCTGTATAGCTGTCTCTGTTGCTTTCTATTTTTACAACATTTTGCCCAGTGGCCTCTATACCCACATACAGCGCATGTATCACTGTATGCAGGGCACTGCCTTGGATTGTGGCTTGTGTTGCATTTCTGGCATTTTCGTCCTCTTACTACAGAATGGACATTGTCAGTGTGTGATATGTCAAGTTGCTGTATTTGTTCATTACCCGCTGCTAAGGCTTCATATTTTCGTCTTTCAGCTAGTATGTCGGCAACAGGATGACCTTTAGGTTTACTATACAGATCATTTCGCAACCCATCGAAATGAGTACTAGCAATTATAAGTTCAACTAGCCGCTCATTTAGCTCTTCATCTGTGAATTGGCATTTTAATGCTAAAGTTCGGGCCTTGTCACAAAGTCATCAATGCTCTCCTCAGGTTTCTGTCTGTACTGCATGAGATGCAGCCTGTGAATCCTGATGTTCACATTTAATTTGAGTTGTCCTACGAAAAAATTCCATAATATATCAGGTCTTCTCTTGTCCTGCTCATTGAGTCCACTCACGTTTAATCTTTTTAATCCTTCATCACTAATGCCTCTACATATTTTCCTAGCTTGCTTGTCCACATCGGTTATTTCTGTAACGTGTATAAGAACACGCGGTGAGATGGAGGAACCAAATGCAGATAGTATTTATTGAACACACAGTGGCTGTAGCGTTTTACAACTCACTGGTGTTGGTGTTAAGCTGCATGCTCCGGCAGCAGTGTAGTAAGACCCGGTATGCA
>JAOUQX010073214.1:0-14040 GCA_028566295.1 Liobagrus marginatus | reverse complement strand
TTTAGTAACAACGTGGTTTATTCTACTGACCGATTTTGCTTAGCGCTCGGCAACTTGCCTAAGACAACAGCTGCGCGTCTACGTCATTATGGAAGTTATCCGCTATTGCACATGCGCAGAACTTTCTAGCTTCATGTTTAAACCTATGTAAGTGTTTACATGTCCTTTCGAGTGGATTACAAAAGGTGTAAACCACCCCTTACAATTCACAATTTAAATCGGTTCGGGCAAATGTAAACCGGTTGACCTGTTTGCATGTAACTTTTTTTAACCCGATCGTGCCTATTGGTGTATTACAATCGGATTACATTGCTCATGTAAACGCACCTAGTGCAGCGGAGTTGAGAGACGCAAATGCTAACCCCTAACACATCCCCTCCCCAAGCCAAAGTAAAAAACAAATGCAGTTCTTTTAAGATGGAATGGCTGTCGGAGTACTGTATATGCAAACTGAAGAACAAGCGGTGAAATTGGGTGAGATTTTTTCTTTTTCGAGTGTGTGGCCACAGCGTGCACATCTGATGTTGCTCACAGTGGTCCTCAGTGTGCTCAGGAAGCTTGTGTGCATGCCCAGACACATGAAACATTTGAGGGAACATTGCCAACGACACACCACTAGCAGGTACGTTTCGCTCTGTATGGGGGATGATGAACTCCCTTCCTGAGCGTTCGGCGGGCGGGATAGCACGGGGGGCTTCGCGGACCTCGCGGCTTCATCGTTGAACAGTTTAGCAGTAGCTTCCAGGGTCTGCAGGGTGACGGCTTCCGTAATCTTCACGGGGAAGAGACCGAGAATGACGTGGCAGCAGATGGCTGTGGTTTATATACAGGGAGGCTGGACTCCCTGGTCGCTAAGCAACGAGTCTTCCTGGGGCGGCAGACGTGGTGTTATTGGTGCTTCCGCAGTCGGTCACGCCTGAGGCGTTCCCATAGTGAGATACCGAGCGAATGTTTAAAAGAGAACCCATGCAAGCACAGAGAGAACAAATCAAACTCAACACAGAAAGACCTTGGGTGGGAATTGAACCCATGACCATCTTGCTGTGAGGCAGTAGTGTGAACCACTCTGCCACCGTGCCAAAATGCCTATATTGTTTAAGAAAATTAAGCTCATTCAATATAGATAGCACATTGATGGTATAAGTCCTATATTGAGCCAGTGGTGTCCTTTTCTGTTAGTTGCTGGTTTCGAAATCTCAGTGTAAAACATAAAAAGGTGGTGAGGTCTCAATGGTATAAGGCTCTGGGTCAGTGATCAGAGAGTTGGCAGTTCAAGCCTCACACCAGGCAAACTACACTCATTGGGTCCTTGAGCAAGGCCCTTAACCTCGCTTGCTCCAGGGGCACTGTTCATTCTTGCTGATCCTGCACTCTGACCCCAGCGTTCTATTCATGTGCTGGGGTATGCAGAATAAAAACATTTCACTGCATTCAGACCTTCAATTATTTTTATTATTTTATTATATATTATGTTGTTAACATATTTCTTCTCACTTACTCCTGGTTGTTTTGGTTACACTCTCACGGTCCCATGCCTTAAACTACTTTTTCCTGAATGGCTGCGAATCCTGCCGATCACCTTGTGGTTAAACTTGCTTTGTGTCTGACGTTTGGGTGTAATGTATACAATTTTCCCAGCAGTTCAGACATTATAGAGTAGAAAAACTCAGCTCTGGTTGTGGATTATTACTAAACGATAGTAATATTCAATACTAGCTTTCCTGAAAAACTCTATAAAATGTAGCTTCAAATATTGAAACTGTAAAAATTATCTACAGATATGGTGGTTTATTTATATATTTTTTGCATTTTTCTTTCCTTTAGAATCACTGTCTTATGTTTTTTTGGTTCATTGTAGTTTCAAGCAGGGCAATCTGTCGATGACAGACGAGGATTTTAGCATGATGGGAGTCTCAGCAAGAGGGAGAATGTTGTAGTGCATCTCCAGGGGGCTACAGATTAAAATCTCATTTACAAAGACATGAAATTTGGCAATCTTGTCATGCAAGCCTATGGCACAGTGTGCTGTCACTCAGATGAATGATGTAGCTGCTTGGTAACCTGAAGAATTGTGAATTATCAAAAAAAAAAAAAAGATTTATCAGAGCAATGTATTTCCCCATTTTTTTCATTCATTCATTGTCGAGCGCTTATCCTGTTCAGAATCGTAGGAGCGCTGGAGCCTATCCCAGCTAACTTAAGGCGTGAGGCAGGGTAGACCCTGGACAATCGGCAGTTAATCACAGGACTAACACTTAGAGACAGACAACGATTCACAGTCACACTCACTCCTATGGATAATTTAGAGTAGCGAATTCACCTATGCCCAATCGCATTTTTGGAGGCAGGAAGAAACCGGAGTACCTGGGTAAAACATGCGCAAGCATGGGGAGAACATGCAAACTCCACACAGAAAGGCCCTGGGCGGGAATCCAACCCATGACATTCTTGCTGTGAGGCAGGAGAGCTAACCAATAGGCCACTGTGCCACCCCATTTATTTATTTATTTGTTTGTTTGTTTGTTTGTTTGGCCTTGTATGTCAGTTTTGAATCTGGCAAAACATGTACAAGGTTAAGGGCCTTACTTGGGGACCCAGCAGTGCAGCTTGGTCAAGCTGGGATTCAAACTCACAACCTTTGGAGCAGCAGTCCAACATTTTATCCGCTGCCTTACAACTTCACATTACTTTGGAATAAGATCTTACATTTGCAAACTGGGAAAAGTTTTGCTTCAATAATTTACAATTGTCTCTCACATTGCATAACTATAAGTGTGCATACATATGGATTCACAGCAAATGTCTGCCAAAATGAACTGCTTTTCTTCAAAATAATGTAATACTTTGTCACTTCCAAGGATTAAGCCTCGTTTAAAAACAACAGTTGTTTAATTCTTGTTTAATATTTTGTGGTATTTGATTCGACTCGTCATATAAAGGGATTTATCTAATAGCTATAGAATGACAATTACACTCGATCCACCAGGAGGCATTGAATCCAGATGGATTAAGGACCACCTCAATTCTTCAAAAATGTAATGTATTTATCAGGGGGGTTAGACTGAGGACAGGTGGTGTTGATAGTAATATTACATGCACAGAGTAGGCTGTGCATGTAATATTAGGGAGAACAGCAGGCCAGATTGATATTACACTAAGAGATGGTCACTGCAGAAGGCCCCAGGAGAAGGGAAACGGAGACTTTATGAAATTAAACATGGGACATTAATGCGGGGCAGTTGGCTTTTATTCTTCATTATAAGGAAAAATGTGATCTGTGAAAGTATTCTAAAGCCAAAAGAATTAATTTGAAGAATATTGTTTAATTAACTAAAAAAAACAACACAAAACAAAACTTAGAGTAAACAAACAGCTATTCATATCTCAGATTTGAGTTCAATGTTATTCCAAGGTAGAAACTGCTTAACCATGCAGTGACAAAGGAGTGAACACAAGGCAATGTTAACACGTATTTATGGACTGGCATTAGAAAAGAAATTTAAAAATGACACATTTTGTAACAATGGTAATAATACAATGGACAGGTTTGCTAACACCTTAAAAAATATTGTATTATAGACTCAAAACCATACTATAATTCTCAGGGACTTTAGCCATGATAAATGACATTGGATTTTGTTACCCCACCTAAAAGCGAGTACAGAAAGAAGATTACATATGGGTCCTGCCGGGTTAATTTAAGGAAAGCAACTCTCTTGGAGGGAATATGCTACAAAGTAGGATTTGATAAATGCCCTCAGGTAAGTTGGGACTAGTCTGCATCAGCATTTTTAATTGTATGCAGGCAACCACAGAAGGATTGTACATGAATCATAGCAACAGAATAATTCAGAACAATTTGAAAATATGTCTGCACAAGTCTAAAAGCCAAATTCTGAATCAGCTAAAGGGTCTGCTGTCCCACAGGGAAATCTGCAGCATTACAGTTCTAAAATTAGAAGAGACTGATAAAGCATGTGAGTGGGTAAGTATAAAAGACTTTATGAATGGTTAGACTTCATGGCTTTTTCGTCTTTACAGGAATGTATTGTCAGTGTAAAATTGAATACAGTAAGTGATTTTAAGCTAAGATGACCTACAGATGTAGGGTATGTCTTTCTGTAAATTCATTGCTATAATCTCCGTAAAAATGTCTTTCAATTCCATTTAATCAGTAATACTATGTCTCAATATCTGCACCTCATCTCTAGAGAGGCCCAATCAGGGCTGTATCTGAAAATTGGGGAGCCATAAATAACATACTTGGTAGCATTTTTATGGGTGACATTATTGAATTTATGGTAATCAACACATGTCCATGAACTGTCTCATTTATTTTTACTGACACCCAAGGACTAGCATTTTCAGACACAACACCATAGCTTCTCAATTGTAGTACTTTAATATAAGTGGAGAGAGATTTCGGTGGTCTGACTGTTATACAATAGTTAAAGGCACTTTGGGGGGCTAAATAAATATATTTATATCCATAGCCAAGCCCGCTTTTAGCTATTATGTAACCCGCAAGTTAAACTAACTTACAGAAGAGACCAGATATGCTATAAGAGTATAAAAGTTATTCTTTGGGTTCGGGTTCGGGTTACTTTTCTGTAAAGCACTTTGAATTATCATTGTGAATAAAACGTGCTATATAAATAAACTTGCCTTGCCTTGGTCAGAATTACCCTTAACAACATTACTGAATTACCTTCATTTCACATTTCCCTTCTCCCATTCATACTCACTCTTGCTTCACCTTCACATCTTATCAACCAGGGATTTTCTGGAGGCACAACATCCCCTGGCTGCATAGTTGTATGTCCCACTATGGCTGAGAATGACAAACACTCAAAAGATCATCATGCATCAAGATGCATCAGTAGTGCCTGTGGCCAGGTTCTTAACAGTCTCTGCCCTTGTATAACCTTGATGCTCTTGTGTCTTCTCTGCAGCTTCAGCGTCTGCAAACTTATTGGATGGAAATCAATGTAGTTGCTTCTGCAAGTGTTGATAATCCATGAAGCAGTTACATCATAAAATAGGTTTATAGTCCTTTATCTCTACCTTCAACAATGGACCACTCGTCTGCCACTATTGGTGCTATTCATGAACCTTGAGCCTTACCTATATTTTAACAGAATTGTTTTCAAACATATTGGGCCATATTACCCAATAGGCATGATGGGCTTGGGCATAGGGCCCCATGTACACTTGGGGCCCAAGCGAGGAGAAGAAAAAATAAATACATTTGAAGTGCATTGCGTGTATTTTTAGCGAGCATTTTGGCACGTGCTATTTACAGAATCTCTGCCCAGTAGTGTTTGGCTGGGCCAGTCATGATTACAAGCTGACAGCTGTCGTGTGTCGTAATCTGTTTTCTTTCCGACGAGGGTGCAAATCCACCTTTTGCAGAGCTCGCTGTTCTCCCTTTTCCCTCTTCCCGATGTATTACTTCGGAAAAGCATTCATTTTCAATAAAACTGAAGAAAATGTGCCTGATAAATGTTTAATAATAAAAGCATTTTTGGGTAGGTTAGGTGCTACCCAATTCGCTCAATAGTACTTTTTTTATTGGTTTGTTGGTTTGTTTATTTAATGATTTATTCCATTTCAAATAATGATAATATGTATAACCAATACAAGTCAGTGTTATTTTTAACCTAAACACAAAAATGATAATTGATTTAATTGGTCAAGCACAGTGCAAGTGTGGAAAACATGTAACAGCCCGCCACGGTGTTCAAATAGCCCAGCGAGCAGACTGTGTGCGAATTAACTCGTCGTAGTTACACTTTCAGAGAAATGTTTTAATATTGCTGCTGGTTTAGAAAAGTACTGTTGAAAACATAGGGATCAAATACTGTATTATGGAGCTGCCGACTGCCTTTTGTAGTTTCCTTTTGTAACACATCAATGATGTCGCTGACTGCGTTCCCCAAAGTGTCTTTTCACAATGCAGCACCAAATGGTTTGGCTTTGGAGATGAAGGTTCTTGAAAGGCCCCCACTGCAAGCAGTATTAGTAAATTCACTAGATAGACCCTAATATTTCAAGAAATAAATTACGTCTAAAGGCTGAGAAAAAGCTTTGAGTTTTTGTTTTGTACTTGCCTGGGTCTTGTTTTAACATGACTTTAGGTTTCGTTTAGTAAAACTAATAAAGAAACTAATGTCCATTTTGTCTATAAAACCATTTCCAAGACACATGGAGATGCCAAGGGTAAACAACTTGCTGTCTACGCTGTTCGATTGTGCACAGATAATCAAAGACAGATTCAAATACTACAGGTGTACAGGGAAACAAAATGGCAAAAAAAAAAAATCTATTCTTACACTTGGATATGGAAGCAATTCAGTCTTCAGCTTTAAAAGGTACTCATAAATAGGCAAAAATTGATTAGTAATTGAAAAATATATACTAATAAATAAAGTAGATAGGAGAAATGCAGGGACAGAAATCATGTGCACCCACTAACATCCACAATGTAAATACTTTTAAAAATATATAATTGGTCAGAACTCATTAAGTCGTATCCTCCTTTTATGATCAGATTCAGTTTATTGGTAATTAAGCATTACCAGCAATAGACCATTTTGGGGACATACCATATCACAGTCTCAAAAGAAAAAAAAGGAACCATGCATTTTTCCCCTTTTTACCAAGCATACTTGGCACGCCCAAGTACTTTGCCCAGGTTGGCCCCCAGAGGGCAGCGTAGAGGAGTCAAAGAAGGGCGTGAACTGTCTGTGTGTTGAATATGTCACTCACTGTTCTCACGCACATGCACACAGACACACCCACACACACCTGCACAAGGTTTTGCAATCAGACACAGAGCTTAAATAGACTGTCTCAGCCAGGGCTCTGTGTCTGACAATATCAAGTTCACGGTCATGATAGCTGCTCACGGACTGCAAGTGTCCGCCGTGTGTTTATTGTTTTGGTTTGTTTAAATAAAAGCGTCAAAGTATGCTCCCCGCTTTTGTGTCGACTGCTCCTTTGTGCTATGAATCCTATGCTCACAGTCATAATACCAGGCATATAGAAATATTTAAGCATGGATTTGGAGGCAAATTTTCACTGAGTGCAATTCTTAAAAAGTTGGTTTGCAAACAAGAAAGTTTCGTTTAGTGTTGGGGTAGTGAAAGAAAAAAGAAAGGATAGTCATCAATTAATTTAAAGGCCTACAGAATGTTAATTAAGGATTATTGTTAAACAGTAATGCTGACTCAAATGGCATGAATCTTAGATGGCGGACGTTAATTATTTTCTTCTCCCAATGTCTTTTCAATGATTGCACTCTGATTTGCGTCTACACTTTTTGTCAACAAAGTATCTGCTCAAAAGTTGCTGAGGTAGAAAAAACTGTTATTTTGGCTCATGTTGCAGCCATGGAAGATGAATTTCTAGAGGAGTTTAAAAATACATCTAATTGCATGTGAAATTAATGTTTCTGCCGCACTCCATAGATTGATGCACACTAATCAGAAGCACCTGCTTCATTTAATGATGTGTTCTGGTCTCAGTTTTGGAGATATGCCTGGCTCTGCACAGAAACAGGTCTTAAAGAGAGGACAGTTTTTTCCCCCTGTGATTCTTTTATTTGACCTAAAAGGGCCATTACAGGCTGCAGAGCTGAAAGAGATTTTATTGACTTTCTTTGGTGGCTTTGTAGAAGCTTCTGTGGCAAGTTGTACTTGTTTACCTGACACTGAAAGTACATTGTCCGCTTGACTGTTCTGGCAATAAAGTCAATGTGGGCTTGCCGTATCAAGTCTCAAGGGATTCATGTGACCAATGAGTTTGATGTTATCTACATCCCAGGCATTTGTTAGAATGGTCGTTGAAGACATTAGTGTAAAGAGAGAACAGCACTTTATCTGTTCTTCAGTCAGTGGGATAGTTTTGTATGGAGCAGTTCAAAAAGATTTCATTTAAGTCAAGTTGCTGGAAAAAATTATGTAAACTAGCGGTAACTTTTACTGGGATAAAAATTGGGGTAACTTCTAAAATGAATAAAAACTGAATAAAAACATAGAGGTTGTACTGATTTCCAAATGCCAAGTAATAATTATCTAGTCTGTGGAATCATGCAATGCTGCTTAAAGTGCCAAAGGGCAAAAAATACCGTCAGCATCTCCTGGCAATTGATGTGCCATGAGAGATTGTGGGGCTCCTAGCGACTTCTGGTGGGGTGGCCATTCAAGTCCCCACCCCATGGCCCCATTGACTATGGACAGGTCCGTAGTCAAGCTCTTGATCCGGACCGGCAGTCTGAGTACATTGCCTTGTCCCAATAACCAAGGATCTTTCCATATGTCTTGGTCACGAAGGCTTCTGTGCATGACCCTGATCATATGGAAAGGGCTTCCCCTCTGAGAGAACCCTATGGCTTTGAACCACTGTAAGGGCTTCTTGTGCAGTAGGCTGAGCAGAATAAGGCTGGTAAGCTGCTGCCATGAGCCCTATCAGTCTTTTGAACTGCCTGACAATGGTGGATTGGCCTAGTCTGATTTTGGATGCTTGCACCCAGAGGGATTTGAGTCAGGCAGGAGAAAGGTATGCCTGCATCACGAGTGAGTCCCACACATCCCCCAATAATGTTGTTTTCTGCATTGGAGTGAGCACTTTTCTTGGAGAGAACTTTTCTTGGGGTTAAGTCAGATCCCCAATCAATTCATGTATCTTGGTGCTGTCTCATCACCTGTTGCAACTCAGACCAAAATGAGCAGTCCTTTACGTACTTGAGGTTGCAGATGCCCTGAAGCTTTAGCGGGGCTAGTGCTGCATACACACATTACGCGAAGGTCCGTGGGGATAAGGATAGGTGGAACTGAAGAACTTTGTATTGATATGCTTCAGCCCCAAAAAGCAAACCTCAGGAACTTCCTGTGCTGAGGATGAGATCTATCATGACAAACCAACCCTCGAATCTGATTTGTCAGATAATCATAGGGATCGTGAGCATCTTGAACTTGAGTCTCCTCCAAGCCCGATTCAAGTGCCAATGATCTAGAATGGGCCATAGCCCCGCCCCCCATCCCCGCGGCTTTTATGGGCACGATAAAGTACTGGCTGTAAAACCCAGAGTGTCTCACTGCATCACCCATTCTATGGCCCCTTGTCGCAGGAACACTTCTAGTTCCTACCTAATACAGTCTGCTTGAAGGGGTGAGACCCCAGTCGGTAGCACCCCTTTGAAATACAGGGGGGGGCTCAAACTGGAGCCTCTACCCCTGCTGAATGATGTGCAAAATCCAGGGAAGTTGGGACAATGCATTCGTTTCCAGTGGTATCAGCGCCTTGGTGCTGCTGGACAGGGTGTGGGGAGCTAGAGGTTCGGTGGCTTTATACAGGAAACCGGCAGGCCTTACCTGAACCCTTTGGTTTACCCTGTGTGGGGTCCCACCTGAAGTGCCTTTGGCAGAAGGGTTAGGGTGAGCCATGTGGACCCTTGCAACCCCCACAAGAGGTGCAGACTCGTGGCTGGGGGGTTTGTGGAAGATCGGGCTAGAACAGTTTCCTAAATGCCTTCCGGTCCAGGATGACCACGCTTCTGGAAGCTGCCAAGCATCACTTCATGGCACCCCTAGGTGGTGTGGTGGGGTCTTTCTGCCAAGCCGATGTTGAGGTCCTGATAAGGTACTCCCTGAGGCAGACCCGGGGAAGGACCCGGATCTGAGGGGGAAGGGACTCTGGAGTGCCACTGACTTGGCAGTCAATGCCTGGATAGAGTCCAGGAACTCGTCGACTGATTCCCCGAATAGCATTGCGTTACACAGTGGTGCATCCAGCAGGACTGCATTGTCCTTGTCCTTAATTTTGGACAAGTTCAACCAAAGGTGGCCGCTTGGTTGACACCAGTAGAGACATAGCCCGACCCATGCACTGGGCAGCTTCTTCGGTGGCACCAAGTGCCAGGTCAGCTGCTGCTCGGAGGTCACCCAGTACTTTCTGTGCTATCACTGATGCTGTAGGCAGGCAGACTGCAGCTTGACCTGCCATTGAGTAAGCTTTGCCGATTAGCCTAGAGGTGATCTACATTGCTTAGTCACCAGCTCAGGAGGCTTAAGGTCTGCAGAGCTGAGTAGATAAATGAGACACCAGGGGTCTATCTACCCTGGGCATTTCCCCGTAGCCCTTGTGCTTCTGACTAATAATGGCAGAGTACTTGAGTGCCTTTTGGCTCGTCATTCTTTCTGAAAAAGGCCTGTTCCAGGACCTTGAAACCTTGGTGTGGAGGTCCTTGGAAACCCCTCATCTGGGGCTCTAGCCGTGGCTTCAGGAAGCACCTGTCTATCATACTTTTTGATGGTTATCCTGTTGCTCCAGTGACCCGGTTGAATATCAACCATCCTACCAGCTTTTGTTAGAATTCAAATCAGGTCCAAGTGCTGGCACTGTGGAGGCTTGACTGGCCTCCACATTTTCAATTTCCAGCTCCTGGTGGTGATGGTTGACCAGACAATGTTTGCATGACTGTGTCCATCATGCGGGCTTCCGGATCCTGGATGGACACCTAGAGGCTAGCAGGTGAGGGGTAAGAAGGGCCAGGGGCCATCTAAGCACCCGCCGCTAATTCCAGCTGAGACCCCCACGATAGTAGCCTTCATGCTGCCACAGCAGGGGCGGGACTGTGCAGCTTGCCTGTCGCCTCAAAGAACAGGCCAAGCTGGGAATGAAGCATACGGTAAGGCATCGTCCTCACAGTGCACACAACCGGCTCCCTAGAGAGCTGCTTGTGCATGCTCCATTCCCAAGCACTGCACACAAAGAGCGTGTGCATCACCTGTAATATATCTCTATCAGAGAGGCGCACACTCTTTAATCTGCGCCACTGATGCAATAGTATGTATTCTTTTTTTTTTTTTTTGCAACTTTGCAAAAACCAATGCAAAGCGATTTCTTTGTCTTCCGTTGATGACGTTTGTAAGTGGGGTTTGACAATTTGTGATCTGATCGGTTACAGAAATCGTGTTTCCTCTTTCAAACGTCATCAACGGGGGACAAAGGAAAACGCACAATTACAAACATCATCAATGGGGGACAAAGGAATAACTTTGCGATTGTTCATCATATTTCAGTTTGTTGCCTTTTGTTTACATTGTTTCCTCAGTTCCTTTATTATTTTTATTTTTGCTTGTTTTTCATTTTATATTTTATATTAACATATTACATTGTGTACAGTTTCACTTTTTTGCATATTGAAATATTTATATGTTTTGTATTCCAGTGTTGTATGCTTCCTTCTTCTGTTTAGAAGATAACTGATCCTTTAAATCTGATTTGTAAAAGCTTTACAAATCATAAATTGTCTTCACTTTAGATGAGCTCACGAAACAGTTAACTGACAACTACTAAATGTCTTATAACTACATGAATTAATCATGAATTGCAGGACTATGTGTCAATAACGCATTTCTTAACACACTAAGTAACTACTAATATATGTCTAAATAATAAGATATATAAATGTACATTTGAATAGTTTACTAATCATTTATGTAGGTTTTTAAATGATCTTACATTGTAAACGATGTAGCACTTAGGTCATTTAAATTCACTGAAACCATAACATTTCATAGCATTTGTCACAGGTCAACTGGATTACGATAATTCACTTCTTTATGGCTTTTCAGCTAAAAATATCAATAAATAAGAATACATACAAAACTCTGCAGCTCGCTTGATCACTCCAATCCTATATCATACACATCATTGGCTCCCAGTCTCCCTGCGTATGAACTTCAAGGTACTAATTCTTACTTACAAAGCTCTCCATAACCTTAGTCATACAAACTTGTCTGACTTACTTCAGCCTTATTTGCCTGTTCGTTCTTTAGAATCTTCTAGAGGAGTATTGTTAAGTCACCCCCAAGTTTAGCCTGGTGACTATGGGAGCTAGGGCTTTTAGTGTTATGGCTCCGAGGGATTGGGAACTGGTCATTCATTTAAAAAAACTTTAAAGAAATTTAACAAAAGAGTTCATGAATTTGCCTACCAATGGTAACAGAGAATCACAGCTTTCACGCTCAACCGAACGAAAATTACTAGCCAAGCAAAAGTAAAATGGAGCAGTTCTTGAAATATGTTTAACTTTCTCCCATTTTATGAACTTTATATTACCACCAGGCACGGATTAATACACATGCTTGCCCTAAGTGCGCCCTGAGTGAGGGCCCTAAGTGTAAGGGCCCTAAGTGTGATTTCTATAATAAGGGCCCTATGTTTGCCCTGATTTCTCCATGAGAATCAATAAAAGGTCTTAAAATTTTACGGCACCATGTATTACACATTGGTGCATGTTGCTAGTAAACTAGGTATTAATTTATTTTGGACTGGTTTACTTAATGTATTCCTAATTCTTTTTTTCTAAACTCAAGCATTTCAAAGTTACTTTTGACTAATTTTTGATACATAACATTTCGCAATTGCAAAACATACATCAATTATACATATGTAAAGTGTAGAATATACATAAACTTTAAATACTACAATGCCATTAGAAATGCTATAATTGTTCTAGTTAACCACTGAATCAAACACAGTACTACCAAACTGCTTTCAGGACTAAACAATTCCCAAGGCACATTTCTTTTTTTCACTTTCAAAGCACAGACAAGCTGATGAATGTTGTCGTGGGAACATCAGTTTTTCTTTGACAGCTATATTTTAAATAATTTTTCTAAGACCTTACTGAGAAAACCCCCCAAATATTTTAAAAGAGATTCAAAAGAAGCTCCTTTAGGCAAAATTAGTCCACATTCTAGGCACGCCTTAAAATGTGTGTATGTGTTTGTGCATCTTCTGGCATTTGAATAATTTACACAAAAGACATGGTAACCTTTCTTTTTCCAGCATAACATGCCACTTTTTGTTACTTTAAGGCTAAATGGAGAATGCAGGGGGAGCCTGAGTGTTGTATTCATCATTGCTAGCCTGCTGTGCTGGGGTGAGGGGGCGTTGTGGCTGCTAAATATAAAAACGGAATTTTCACATGGTTCACTAATCAAAATGGAGCTCATTACAGAATACTAAAGAAAAAAACATCGTTCAGCCATTGTTCTGCCAACTTTGCTAAACATGGCGCAAAGTGAAAAAATATTGAAACTGACTAACTAATAGGCATTGTTAACTGTATCCATGTTAGTGGTCTAATGGTAGAGGAATTTTTTTTTCAACTGTGTTGAAATTACAGCATTTATTTAATGCGTATAAACCCTGACAAGCTGGCTTTCTAGCTTGCACTACGTTTTACATTTACAGCATTTAGCAGACACCCTCATCACGAGCGACTTACATTTATCCAACTGAGGGTTAAGGGCCTTGCTCAGGGACCCAGCAGTGGTATCTTGGAGGTGCTGGGAATCGAACCACAGTCTTCGAATCAGCAGTCCAGCGCCTTAACCACTGAGGTGCCTGGACCCCTCTAGCTGAGTTCCAATAAGTTAAGAATTACATGCCTGTGGTCTAAGCTACAAAGCTTTTGAAATGTTCATTACTCTGTGAACTGTGCGAGCAGGTTTGCAATTTTCAACTTTTATTCCTTTTTTTTGTTGTTGCAACACCAAAAACCTAGTCAATAAAAATCCAATTACAATTTCTTTTTCTTCCAGTGCTAAACACAGCCATTCAATAAAAACAGGTGTAAGGACAAGCCAAGCTATCATTGATTATGTCTTCACTTTGTGTTTTGCCAATAAAGAAATAGACTTTATCCCCTCTCTAGTCCATCGAGCTTATTTATGTTGCTGTTAGAAGTCAAGTACAGCATCTGACATGCATCTTAATTTAGCTGTTCTAGCTGTTCAGTAGGTTTGTTGCATAATATCTTGAATCAAGTTAGGTACTGAAATGTATATTAATCTCTAGAACAGGGGTGTCCAAAGTTTTTTTGTTGAGGGCCAAATAGAGAAAAATAAGCAAAGGCCCGGGCCACACACAAGAGGTGACATATTTACATATGATTACTGTGTGTATTTCTAACTCACCTATAATGTGAAGAACATTGCTCTCAGTGGGAGCAGTGATGCTGTCCTT
>JAOUQX010073167.1:0-24997 GCA_028566295.1 Liobagrus marginatus | reverse complement strand
GTATGCATGTATGTGTATGTGACAAATAGGATCTGAAAATGTCAGTAATCATTCAGATCTTCAATTATTATTATTATACTCTAAATTGCTCATAAGAGTGAATGTGTGTGTGAATGGTTGTCTGTCTCTACGTGTTAGCTCTGCGATTAACAGGCAATTGTACAGGGTGTACCCCGCCTCACACCCTAAGTTAGCTTGGATAGACTCCAGCACCCCCGTGACCCTGAACAGGATAAGACAATGAATGAAAAGTATGTAATATTTCCTTTTTTTAAATCACACATCATCTCCAACATGCTATACTTCATACTACAATTGTCACTGCAATTATGAAATGAAATTTCTATTTGTTTTTTTTGTCTTGATGTGTGATATCAAATTTATTGTAGTAAGTAAAGTTAAATTATATATTCAAATACAAATGCAAGCAATGTGCTTTACTGTCTAGTCAAAAAGATGGCCACCAGATGCCAGGAATGGGCCGTTTTTCTGCATGCATCAGGCAAATCCTGAAAATGTCAGACTCGCATTAAGTCACGTGTCTATTTTACCCATTAAAGTACATCTGGCATATTGACAAGTAATCCTAAAATTTAGCAAATCAATTTTTAATGTTATTAGTAGAAAGACAATATCATACAACCACCAACAACTAGAACATTATTGCCACGTGTCTTTAAGCATTGTAGGTCTTCTTAAAATTTCGGAAATGTCTGAACATACAACACTCATTTGGTTTAGGAGTGTAGGATGATGAGCATCTCTAAATTGTCAGTAATGTGAAAATTGCCTGGGATGTAACATCGCGACAGCGTTCACCGGAGTACTAGCGCTTCCGGTTCAGCGATGACATCATTTCCGGTTGTAGTCACCGCCGCGATGGTTCCACTTCCGGGTCGCGGTATATATAAACAGCACGACTACAACGGAGAATCGCGAAGTATTGTTTGCCACCAAACTATACCAAGCCGGTAACCCTGTTTGTGCTCTTTATCTCTCTCTCTCTCTACAGAAGGTGACCTGATCACAGCTTATTCATAACGCCACGCTCCCCTGGACTATTCACAAGCCACAGTCACCTCAGCACTCTCTACCACAGCCACTGCCTCCTCCCTGCACCAGCCACTGCCACAGTATCAGAGTTATATTCCCTTTTCAAGTATCTGTTCATTCTGTATGCACTACTTCAATAAACCGGCACTTGCATTGGATCCACATCTCTTTATTGACTGTGCACATTACGTGGGAATTCTGGGGAAACTATTATCTGATACCTGCTGAGGCTGTTTTCCGTAATTACTTGGAAATCATCATGCTGTTTACACAATTCATGTTATATTGTGACTTCATTTGTATTCATGATTATTGGCTCTGTTCTGTTACCCGAATAATTCAGGTTTTTAGTATATTTTTTATTGCTATGTGGCAAACAAGCTAATTCATAATATTCAACTAATTGCCCAATTGCACAGCCTTAAGAGTGTGCATATCATGAATGCTGGGTCTTGTTGGTTTTCTGAGAATCTACTGCACCTACTGGTAACTTGT
Source organism: Liobagrus marginatus (assembly GCA_028566295.1). Classification (NCBI taxonomy): domain Eukaryota; kingdom Metazoa; phylum Chordata; class Actinopteri; order Siluriformes; family Amblycipitidae; genus Liobagrus; species Liobagrus marginatus. The sequence goes on along the minus strand of JAOUQX010073167.1, from coordinate 23,449 downwards.
TTGCCATGTAGCAATAAAGAATTTACTAAAAACCTGGATTATTCTGGTTAGTCACATTATACTGTTATTATTTTGAACAATACTGTATATATAGATGTTCTTTGTGTTATTTCGACTAGTTAAACCAAAAGGGAACAAGTAATTATTGAATAATAAGAAATATATTTTAGTATTTTCCAGTGGAGTCAAAGGTTGTTTTTGCTTCGGTAAGTACAGACACTAAGTATTTTAAGAGTAAAAGTTTATTGACTAGGACCATGTAGCTGTTGGAGCAACCTACACACACACACACACACACACACACACACACACACACACACACACACACACACACACGGACAGTTGCTGCTCCTCAATACAGCACTAGTAATTACTGTCAGTGTGACACTACATTGATTCATGTCTCTTGCTCTAACTGTTTTAATCAGAACCTTTCCCTGCTGAGAATAAATGTGACGCGTCATGATTCTTAACTTTTGCTCCATTAGCAAATGAGTTCTGAATGAACAAATTACAACTATAATGTGAACCTTTACAGACTTCATCGATAACTTTAAAAGAAATCCTTTAACTCTTTCGATTCAATTTGCAAATACAACAAATTCACTTTTACCTTTTGTATACCAGTGATGAAAATTTATGTGGCTCAGTTGATGCAACATTCATTTCAGAGATGTAAGAGAAACATGAATCCATCCTAAACACTTATGAAAAGTCATTATAAACAGTACATGGTATTAGACTACTCTCATAATTGCTGGTGCATCATGCAGAAGCTTGCTGCATCTCACACTTCTGATTAGCCGCATGTTGCTACAGCAACAAGAACAAACACAGTGTTGCAATTATCTTGTAGAGCTAAAGACATGTCAACAATTAAAGCAAGCCAAAGAATACAAACTAATTAAATAATTAAATTACAATGAAATAATTTGCTTAAGCAAGAATGTTCTGTAGTAGAAAGAATAGTTTTCAATAATGATTTCATGTTTGAAGGAAAATGGTTGAAATGTGTGTAAAATTTTTTGACCTGTCTAGTGGCTAATTTAGCTGTTATAAAGACGTTTCTTTTTTTTTTCTTTTTATTTCTTATCTTATTTAATTTTTATTGATCTGTCTATTTGCTGATTTAGCTGTTATAAAGACATGTTAATATGTTTTTATTTAATATTTATGTTAATTACTATTTAATTGATCAAACTTTGTCTAGTTGCTAATTTAGCTGAATATTTTGCTGTGGCCACTTGTTTGTCCTCTGGTCCTGTTTTTCTCCAGCAGCCAATCATAATGCCATTCATAAACACAGAACATTGACAAATGACTCACCCAGCATAATGACTGAAAAACAGTCAGTCAGTCACTCCTCTCTATTTCTTAGGTATGAATGCAACAGAGGAACAATGTTTGGCAAAATGAAACCCTAACACCATCAGAGGGTCATAATTATTGGACAAATGAGCAAGAATAAGGGAATGGAGTGCAGCTCTGCATAGAGGCTTTAGGCTTCTCTCCGTTGTTAATGGATATTTTTAATGATGAAGAACTGCACCGAGAGTCACAAAACCGCTTCCTGTTCTAGCAGTGGTGTGACTGCTTTGTGGCACAGAATATTAAGGTCATGCTGATTCTGAATGAGTGATTGTATTGAGTATTCGGATCTGAATGAACACTAAAATTGCTGTCCTGAGAATTAGTTAGCGGTAAATACCATTTTAGTGTATTAAATATGGATCAGAAAATTCTATATTTATCCCAAACTTTGAGGAAATTCGATGTGCAATAAAACACTGACACTGAGTCTGACAATATACAATTGCAGATGAAAAAGGCAGCATCAAATTGTAAATGGTAAATTAACAGCATGTATAATAAAAGCAATTCTACTTTAAATGGTAGAATTCTTCATTCAGGGTGGCAAATGCTGTCCGTCTTCTTTACAACAGTTGAAATATACTTTAAATACCAATAACCAATAAATTATGTGCATGTGGGAATTCTGTAGGATAAACACAATTTGTGCACTATTAATAGGGACTCCCTGGACAATCTCCAGATAATAGAAATATATTTATTTATTAATTATTACCTAATTTTAGAACAAATCAAAACTTTACTTCAAATATTGGCAACTCCATAGACATAAGTGGTTGTTTAACCAGTGTTTGATTAAAATGATTTTAAAAATCAAAATGTTATTAAGCTTCAATCTTAATTGATACATCATACTGAATTAATTAATAGCGATACAATTTATTAAAACAAAACAAACAAGCATTTTTACAATTTATGAACTGAATTGCGTTCCAGCACGTGAAAGAAAGGCTTAGCTTTCTCTTTACACATAGTATACACTAAGCCCTTTGTTGTACACAAAACTATCAATACCATCAGAAGTTCTTTTCCAATGTGATACTTCTCTCAATAGCAACTGATTTCACACACATGTTGGTGCAATGTCCTCTACTGTCCTAAACTGTACGGCTCCATTTATCTATTTCCGCCCCTACTTCCTGTCAAAAATCATAACTGTTCTCTTATATTCCAAACTGAACGTGAGAATCCTTTGAAAAGCAGAAATCACTTGGATAAATTTTCTTTCATGTCTTGCACACATTTGATTGGCAGACACCTACTTAGCTGATCTAAGAGCAGGTGCTGCAAAATCTTCCTAGGAATTCACAACAAGTTAAATTTTCACCCCCAGAGAAGTGAGAGAGAGAAGAGAGAAAGAAGATTTAGATTGAAAAGCTGTCTGCTAATTGAGAGTTAGGAGTGACTCCCCTAATCTGAAAAAATGTCTAATCACCAAGATTCTGCAACTATTGTGAATGAGCTGTCAAAACATACACGCCTATAATTCAAAGGATCATGTGTGAACACTAGAAACATGTGTTTCTAAAAAATATTTGGATACTGTGGGTATTGAGTGGGCAGAGGAAATGGCGTTAAACAGTGGGTATTTGGATGGAGTTATCATGGTGTTACCTACTAACCTGAAGGCAAGACTGTGCTTGTGTTTGTGTGTATGTGTGTACATGGTCATGACCGTATGCGCAACCAGCCTTAGAAACGACAATGGGCATTTAAATTACACCAAAGTGGAGCATGTATGTGATTATTTCTCATTGTTACAAATCAGCTGATGTTGCAGCACACTTATAGGACCAAGTGCTAGTTTTATCACAATTATGCCGAAATTGTGTACTGTGGCTACTTCGTCTAATCCATGAGAAGACGTGAAGAATTCTCATGCGAACTACCCTGGGACTGTGTCTGCTGTCAGGTAAAGGTAACGGCAAATAAAAATATTTAAGTGACAGAAAAGCGCTGAACATTCCATCCAAGGGAAGTGTAGCGCAAAGCTAATATTAGCAGCACCGGTTTTGTAATTGTGTCTCAAACCACATTTTCTTACTAATTAAGCTGATGCTACTTGTCAAAATATAAACAAGCCATTACCTTAATCTGAATTAAATTCTTGTGATCTGGACTAGGCAGTTTACGAGATGAAATAAATGAACACTTCAAATGTTTCGCATGTTAATGAATATGGTCATTATTTGTCCAGCAAAAAAGCCCATATTTATTTTTTTTAATCCTAGCCTCCATGCACAATTTAACTCTCAACCTGCTAATCTGGGAAGCAAGAGTATAAAATCAACAAGTATTTATATATAAATATTAGAAATATATATATTATTTTTTGTATTATTCTACATAATTCATTCTTATGCAGTTAAATCCCGAACCATTCAGCAGAAATATAAGTGCTTACACAGAAGGAAGCCTATCTAGTGCAGGCCGTTGTGTTGTACATCAACTTATAATAACTGTCATTAAATAAGCCTATCTCAATATCATACAAAAGATCTTATCTAAGTATTTTTTAATGCATTGTGTATAAATTCTCCACACTATAAAATACATGAGATAATGAAAAGACTATATTGATTACTGGAATGGATATGTGCCGTTGTGCATATGTAGATTGCACTGAAAAGATATGTAAAATAATGTAAATGTTTGCAAATACAAACTGATTTCCCTTTATTAAGCTGTTTGAAAACAATATCTAATATAAAAAATGTTTTGCTGAATTACAGCCTAAGAATATCACATGTCAGTCTTTGTTTGCAGGAAAATAGCAAGGAGAGCACCAATATGTTAAAAAGTGCATCACAAATCCAAAAAAATATTAAGAAGTGCTAGCTTTAAGTCTATGAGGAAGAAGTGGGTCTTCACCGGTCTTTTGAAGGCAGCCAGTTATTCAGCTGTTCTGACACTGATGGGAAATGTATTCCATCACTTTGGTGCCAGAACAGAGAAAAGTCTTGATGCATACCAGCCTTGTACCTTGGGGGATAGTGGGACCAGTCGAGCAGTGCTGGAGGATCTGAGGGGGCGTTGTGCAGTACTGGAAGTAATAAGATATTTAAAGTAAGAGGATGCTGGTTCGTTTTGGCTTTGTAGTCAGTGTTGAATCTGATACATACCAGATGCCAGTGGAGGGAGTGCAGCATCGGGGTGATGTGGGACCAGGAGGGTGGTGTAGGTTTCTTTACTAATTTCAAACTTCAAAATGTCATGGGAGTTAACTTTGCTCATTTCAAGGTAGAATCAAGTAAAAGAAATACAAAAATGAAATAATAACTAGTTCTAATTTAAGTAAGACAAAAATAGGATCTTTCTTAGAGCACTGTATATAAGAATCTTAAAGAAAAATATTAGGTGAACTTTTCCTTTCTTTAAGATATGCTCACTTGATAAGATGTTTGCAATGTGATGAGTTCTATTTCATTGATAAAATATAAACTTTATAAAAGGAATCAAAGTCATAAAAATTCAGTATTAATTTAAAAAACACTGAAATGTTCCTTTCTGCCACAGCCTTTAAGGCAGGCTGGGACTGATCATTGAGATATACCATTACAAGATAGATAAATAGACAGACACACAGGCAGGCAGGCAGGCAGACATTTACTGTATACAGATTACAATAAATGTGTATTCATGTAAAGTTGAGAAGAGAAATAATGAAATAAATCTGCACGGCAGTAAACAAATCACTCAAATGAATGCAAACTGAATTCAAATGACTCAAGCTGAAAGTTACAGTACGCTTAAAACAAAGCTGACTGAAATCTGCACAGCACACAATTCACCTTTTGCAGGCCCATATGACAACAGCCTGCAAAAAAATCTGCCACTTTCTTTCACACTTATGTGTAATTGCAGATTATTAATAAATGTCAGGAGCAGTACCATAGAAAAATGCTTACAGGTGGAAATTAATATGTACTAAGAAATGCATTATTGAATGCACTAAGCCATTTTGAGGAAGTGAAGTGGCAGTGACATTTTACTAAACTTCAGTGCTGTGTTAGTGCCTAATTAATTGGTGCTCTGTGAAAGCCTGCCAAAGAATAATACAATCCATCACTTAGAGACCAGACACACAAAAGATACCCATCATGAAGACAGGCGGTGACTTTTGGAGTACTCAATTTGAACAAAACAACAATGTCAAGTTCAAGTTAAAAGTTGATGAGTCGCATACACACTCATACATAGTATAACATGCAGTGAACTGCAGTGTCTAAATAATTAATAATATTTTTTGTGGTTTATACAAAGCCTATCACATTCATTTATTCATTCATTGTCTTCTGCCTATCCAGCTTCTAATATAATAATGGATGGTGGTGGCTCAAAGGTAAGGCTCTAAGTCAGTGCTCAGAGAATCAGGGTGCAAGCCTCACACCAGGTAAACTACCATCATTGGGTCCTTGAGCAAGGCCCTTAACCTCACCTGCTACAGGAGCATCGCATGTTCTGACTGCCCCTGTGCTCTGACCCCAGCCTTCAAATTCTTATGCTGGGATATGTGGAATAAAAACATTTCACTGCATGTATGTGTATGTGATCAATACAATCTGAATTTGAATTAAGTGTAATAACATGTATTTAATACATTTGAAAATCAGCCACATTTCATAGTTTGTATTTGCAAGCCATATAAAGGAGCATATTGTAACGCCACACCAACCGTCACCGGAGTTCTAATACTTCCGGTGCCGCGATGACGTCACTTCCGGGGTAGTCATGGCGGCGAATACGGGACTTCCGGGTCGCGCCATATATAAACAGCGCAGCTACGAAGGCAACTTCGCGAAGTATCGTTTGCCCTCCAAACATACCAAGCGTTAACCTTGTATCTTTGTCTCTCTGCATTTACAGAAGGAAACTTAACTCATCACGGATTACCACAGCCTGCACTTCTCCACGAAGTACCATTGCTACAGCGCCCTTGAACTCACAGCCACAGCCTTCCCCCCTGCACCCGCCTCCCTCACAGAACCCTCATGTTTGTTTGCTATTCTGCTCTTACCTCACTGTGTGCTCACTGAGTATAATAAAAACGCACTGCATACAGATCCTCTTCTCATTTTCATTTGTGAATGTTACAGAATACTTCGCCTAACATGGATCCCGCAGGAGGTGGAGCTCGCTCTCCTCCCCCAGTGACCGCAGCGGAGTACATACGCACGCTACAGGCACAGATAGAAGCGCTCATCACGGCCTTTGGCCAACTGCGCGGGCCTGCCACGCCCCTAGAGCCTACGCCCCCAGCACTGACCCTATCGCTACCTGATAAGTTCGATGGAACACCCAGCCGCTGCCAGGGCTTCCTCCGACAGCTGTCGCTATACTTCTCCTCACAGCCGCACATGTTTTCACATGAGCCGAATAAATGCACCTTCCTGATATCACATCTCACAGGTGAAGCGCTGGCATGGGGAACTGCTGTCTGGGATGAGGATGACATCACCCATGACGACTACGGGTATTTTGTGCAGCTGATGCGTGAGGTGTTTTACGACACCGCAGAGGGGCGCGACCCAGCCAAACAGCTCCTACAGTTAAAGCAGGAGGGGAAGCCGGCGTCCCTGCACGGCCGACGCTTCAGGACGCTAGCGCCGCAGAGTGGGTTCAATAACCGCACGCTCAAGGAGATTTTCTATGAAAGTCTGGACGCCCGACTGCAGAGAGAGATGCTGTGTAAGGGAGCGGAGCTGGACTTTTCACAGTTTATCACCCAGGGAGCAGTGAGCTGCCCAGCGAAGAAGGCCCGTAAGGGGGAACAAGTAAGTCCCTTACGACATGTCTCTCTATCTACTCACCAAGTTACTGTGCCGGTATGGGTAGAAGAAACCAGTAATGTGCCTTCTCTTTCAGCCTTAGTAGATTCCGGGGCAGGGACCAACGCCATCGACCCGGGACTAGTACAGAAATTAGGACTAGCCATTGTAGAATGTGCACCCATCCACATCACAGGCTTAGATAACAACCCCCTTGGGTCGGGCCGCATTACCCAAAAAACCCTGCCTCTACGACTGCATATAGGGGCAAAGCACGTAGAAACCATAGAACTATATTTACTGTCCTTACCGGTAAACCCCATAGTGCTCGGTCACCCGTGGCTTGCGACCCATAATCCCCAGTTTCAGTGGGACAGAAAAGAACTTTCTCACTGGTCACAGTATTGCCATGAACACTGCCTACAGCACATACTGCGCCCCCCCTAATGCCATCAAGACCAAGGCCACGGAACCAGTATCACTACCACAGAATGTGCCTGAAGAATACCTAGACCTAGCCCGAGTCTTTAGTAAGGAAAGGGCAGCACTGCTCCCCCCATAGGCCCTGGGACTGCACCATAGACTTATTGCCCCAGTTCACCCCCCCTCGGGGGCGGGTCTACCCCCTATCTACAGCAGAGCACCAAGCCATGGAAGACTACATAGGGGAGGCACTAGCACAAGGGTTTATACGCCCCTCCAAGTCTCCAGTAGCATCCAGCTTCTTTTTTGTGGGCAAGAGGGATGGGGGGCTACGACCATGCATCGATTACAAAGGGCTTAACGCCATCACAGTTAAACGGCACTACCCGCTACCACTCATTCCGGCAGCCTTAGAGCAACTACGAGAAGCCAAGTATTTTACCAAACTAGACTTGCGCTCTGCGTACAATCTGATAAGAATCAGAGAAGGAGATGAGTGGAAAACGGCCTTCCATACCACCAGCGGCCACTACGAGTACCTGGTAATGCCATATGTCCCCGCCACGTTCCAGTCATTTATCAATGAAAATTTCAGCACTCTGCTACAGAGGTACGTGGTGGCATACATCGATGACATACTAATATACTCTACGTCTCTGCAGGAACACAAAAGCCAGGTGAGGGAGGTGTTACAGCGACTCCTGGAGAACCAGCTATATGTGAAGGCGGAGAAATATCAGTTCTATGCCACGGAAGTAGAGTTCTTGGGATATCATGTCAGCAATAAGGGGGTGTGCATGAACATGGATAAAGTAAGAGCAGTGGTAGAGTGGCCTACCCCAAAAACCATAAAGCAGCTGCAGCAGTTCCTGGGCTTTGCTAACTTTTACCGGCGCTTTATCTGGAACTACAGCACAGTGGCAGGGCCTCTCACACACCTACTTCGAGGCAAGGCAAAGAAATTGGACTGGCCCGACGCGGCAGCAGCTGCATTCCGTAAGTTAAAGCGCCGATTCAGGTCCGCTCCCATTTTGCGCCATCCAGACCCACAGAAAGCATTCATAGTGGAAGTAGACGCATCAGATGTGGGCGTGGGGGCCGTCCTGTCACAGTACTGGGGGGAATCGCCCCAACTCCACCCCTGTGCCTTTCTGTCAAGGAAGTTATCTCCGGCACAGAGGAACTACGACGTAGGCAACAAAGAGCTCTTAGCTATCAAAATAGCCTTTGAAGAATGGCGGCACTGGTTAGAGGGGGCGCACCACCCTGTCCAAGTGATCACAGACCACAGGAATTTAGAAGCCATTCAGAACGCCACACGGCGCACAGCTCGACAAGCACGCTGGGCGCTATTTTTCACAAGGTTTCACAACAGAATCACGTACCGCCCAGGGTCAAAAAATGTGCAAGCGGATGTCTTGTCCCGCCTACACGACGCCACAGATACACCCCAGGTCCCCCAGCCCATAATCCCGCCAGGAAGGATAATAGCACCAGTACACTGGCAACCAATGGAGGATATACGCATTGCCGCACAAACCGAGCCAGCCCCGGCCCACTGCCCAGCCAAACGTACCTACGTGCCCGCCACAGTGCGCGACAGAATCCTGGAATGGGTCCACAATACACCAGCCTCTGGTCACCCGGGGGAAAACAGGACGATAGCCCTATTGCGACAAGCCTTTTGGTGGCCCTCCCTCGCAAAAGACGCCAGGGCATTCGTAGCAGCCTGCCACCAATGCGCAATAGCATGAACATCAAGGTGCCTCCCAGCCGGGCTCCTGGAACCACTCCCCATACCTCAAAGACCGTGGTCCCATCTCTCCAGACCTTCCCCCATCGCAAGGCCACACGACCCTAATGGTCATCAAGGACCAGTTCTCTAAGGCATGCCGCCTCATTCCCCTCAAAGGACTCCCCACGGCGTGGGAAGTAGCTCAAGTGATGTTCACACAGGCATTTAGGCACTATGGTCTCCCAGAGGATATTGTAACAGATAGGGGTCCGCAGTTCACGTCACGGGTATGGAGGGCCTTCTGTAAGAGATTAAATGTTTCTGTCAGTCTAACTTCTGGCTATCATCCACAGGCGAATGGGCAAGTAGAGGGGTTAAACCAGGAACTGGGACATTATCTGCGAACCTACTGCAGTCAAAAGCAACACGAATGGAGCACGTACGTACCGTGGGCAGAGTACGCCCAGAACACCATCGTTCACACGTCCACGGGCCTCACGCCCTTTCAGTGCACCCTTGGATACCAGCCACCCCTATTCCCATGGTCGGGGGAGCCGTCGCACGTACCAGCAGTGGACCATTGGGTCCAGCAGAGTGAAGAAACGTGGGCAGCAGCACATGTACACTTGGGGCGAGCGATTCGGAGACAGAAACAGCAAGCAGAATTATTCAGCAAGCAAATATAGGTGTAATGATTGAGTGTCCACAAACATTTAACGCTAACTTGAATTTTTAAACCTGAATTTAACCCTATCCTACCCAAACAGCTGAATGCAAAAGACATCAAATCACTATAAATGAACAAATAATTTTATTATATATACAGGTGCATCTAAATAAATTACACTGATGTGGGAAAAGTTGATTTATTTCAGTAATTCTACTCAAATTGAGGAACTCATGTATTAAATAAATTCAATGCCCAATTTAACAAAAACCCACCAATTCACTATCTCTATCTATATTCACCAATACCCTAACCCTAAGACCAATAAAAAAAACATTTTAGTGAATTGTTGCCTTCTGTAAAGTATGTTCACTTACTGTATATGTACTCAATACTTGTTAGGGGCTCCTTTTGCTTTAATTACTGCCTCAATTTGGCATGGTATGAAGACAATCAGTCTGTGGCAATGCTGAGGTGGTATGGAAGCCCAGGTTTCTTTGACAGTAGCCTTCTTTTTTCTTTTTATAGAGTTTTTTTTTACATTTACTGCATTTGGCAGATGCTCTTATGCAGAGCGACTTACAAAGGAGCAGTTGAGGGTTAAGGGCCTTATTCAAGGGCCCAGCAGTGGTAGCTTGGCAGTGCTGGGAATCGAACCCCGGTTTTCAGATCAACAATCCAACACCTTAATCACTGAGCTTCTATGACATTCTAATTTATTGAGATGCACCTGTGTATATAAAACTACTTTTAAACGTTGTGCATCACAGCCATAATTTCCCCACAAAACAAATTCCACAGGATGTTTGGTTTAGTAACTTCAGTGTGGTCGATTCAAGGTCAATCTCATTTTCTCACTGTAATTCACCCGTGCTGCAGTTCACCACACTTACATGCACTTAATCATTTGTCTAAAAGAACCACATGAATGGGCAAATATACCAGGGTTCGGGTTAAGCATATTCAGCTGTTTTACATAATTACACAAAGAGGATAAGGTTTTAAAATTAAAATAAAAGCATGACTCATCCTTATAATATTACACATCCCGTTTTTAATGGAAAATAACGGGATTTTACTTTCACTTTACCAGTACCTATACACTGCTTTAACTGACTCCTCAAAAAAGTCCAACAGCAAGCACCACCTCAATTAACACGCCGACGTTTTAGGAGTTTCCATCCAAAACCTTGAGCTCGTCAGTCACGCGCATGTACACGCCCCTTTACGCTCTACAGCGCCAATTCAGCTGAGGCTCAAACGCAGAGCGCGCTCAAGGCTCCAGTGCAGTTCAGGGAGGCGCGCGAGCACGGACTGGGACGTGACGCTGGAGGAAGTCGCACAATGGAGCTCATCTTGACTTCCTGAAGCGACCTGTGCCTCTACCTTGAACAAGCGATGACACACAGTTTTCACGCACGAGCTCTCACGATTCGTGTATCTCCACTTTAATATATTGGGGAAAAAGTGAATAAGCGCGCGCCACTTTCAGTGTTGGCAGAAGAGTAACGGATGATATGAAAGTGACGTCTGAAACGGCACGTGTTATATGTGTGGGTCGTGGGTTTTAGGGAATAGGAATTTACTCCTAACATTACAGAGAGATTGAAGCTCTCGTTTCTTAGCAATTTCTGCCAACTGGCAACATGGAACACACACTTTGGTGGAACTTAGCCAGATGTATTATGCTCTGGAGACTGGTGCATGCACAGGTAAGCGAAGCATCCTTAAGATCACTTGTGGACATTGCTTCTATACAGTCTAATCTTTAATATATTATGCTGCAAGTCATTGCTAAAATGTATTGTATACAATGTGACTTTGCTTTATAATGTGTAATTTAATTAGTTATTTTTTATTAATTTATTTACTAATGGTGGATTTATGCATTAGAGCAAAGTAACTGTAACTTTAACTTTATTTTTAAAAATAGTGCAAATGTGCACAATTTACAAATTGCGATGCATTGTGGAATATCAGAAGTCTTTTTATGGCAGGGGTGTGAATAGTAACCAAAAACTCCTTGCTTTAAAACCTGTAAATTAGTTTATGATTTTTGTGGAAATCTATTTAAGAACACCTTTTATGGCAGTGAATACTAAATTGAATACTGAATGCTTTTGAAAACATTGGTGCAATACAGTGCTAAAATTATTTTAGTGTTATTGTTAATTGAGTGGTTGAGATGCTTGAATCAATGCAAGCTAAGCTAGCTATTTGTGTAAACTTGGTGGTTAAGGCTTTGGGTCTCAGTTCAGAAGGTCATGTGTTCAATTTGTTTGCTATAGTAGGTCAAATGGCTTTATGCGCAATTTTTTTTTGCACATAGGTCAAATGGCTTTATGCGCAATACCCTTAATCTTTCTTCCAAGTTGCATCCTGGTGACTATGTGGATATTTTAAAATTTGAATGAAACCATTTTTAATAACTGGTGTCTAAATGGAAAATAGCAGTTTCACAAAACAGACATTACAGATGTCTTCACCAAGTGCAGGGTGCATTCCTGCCTCCTGCTTTGACTGAATCAATTAATATGCAAATGAATTAACGCGTGAGTGTTCTGAAAGAAATGGCACAACTTCTATCTATATTATGCAATTTTAGAAATTTATATTATTAAAAAAGTAACCTTTTTAAACTGCATTTTTAACCATATACAAGTAAGCATGTTACCCATCAGAACTTTTTGCTGCTGTTTATTTACTTGCTTTCTCTGCTTTTATCATTCTGGCATTTACACATGAAGGGAAAGTAGAATTGTGGCTTGCGGTTGTGACATTGCTTTATGACTTTTTAATGAATAAATTATTTCAGAGACTTTCAGATACCAGTGCTAGTGCAAAGCAACAACATGATTAGCACATTTTTTATCCAAGATTTTCGCACACTTTCCTACTTACTGAGACTTTTTCTTCAAATGTTGAGATACATTTTTAACCATCATTTATACTTCAGCATTAGCATACACACATTCGAAGTCACCATGTGAATGTAAGAGAGAAATGGACGACAAAATCTTCAGTGTTGAATAAACACGGACACTAATAAAAGTTCATGTATGAAGTTAAAGTAAACTCTGGGTATGCGTTATAATAATAGTATAAATTCTGTTTCATTAATGTTTATTAATAACAAAGCTATCGAATCGAATGATTAAACTGTCTTTGTGGTTCCTGGATACATTTCTTTTTAAAGCAGATCTGGAGGTGTGGGTACAGGCCATTTTGGAGTTCCAAGTAGGATACTTTTTCCTTAAATTCTAATCAACATGGGGTAAATAAATCAGAGACTGAGACTGAAATGTTTATAGTAGGGTCAGTAGACTCTTGGTCATGGTGTCCTAGTCCAGAAAGCTGCACTTAGAATCCATTAGTGTGATTCATTAACGGCAACGAGTGGTTCTCCAACTGTGCTTTTATCTATGCCTTGCCCACACAGACATGGGTCTTGTCAGGTTCCGTAACCAACTAGGCCACTTGAATATGTTCTGTGGCAAAGGGACCTGTCTTATCGCATGTTAGATTGATGATTTGCCTCTGACTGTCACAACATTGTCTGAGCAAGCTAGCATGTTACAGTTTGCCAGAACAGGTAAGAAGAATTGCTTGGCTAGTTGAACCGCTCTGTGAAAATATACTGTTCTTCAGCTAGTGGGACATCGATGGCAGCAGTCCAACCCAGGACAGGCTGGCTAGTCTTCACAGCAATGAATGTTGTGGCATGTTTCTAATATGTGGAACGTTGTGACCGAAAAGATGAACACATAGTTCTGTATTCCTCTTGTTTGTTTATTTACACATTATGCACATTATCCACAGTATCCACAGGCCTACTAGTTCTACAAATGTTTTTGGACGCTAATAGAAAAAAGAAGAGGAAGAGATTGACTAATGGGAACAATGCAGAGTGAATGGGAAATATCTGCCTAGCAAGCCAACCCAGTTGTGAGCAGAACGAGGATCATTTTAACTATGCTTCTTGTGCTTAGCTACAGGGCTGCTAGGAAATAAATGGAGGAGAAAGTGTTAACAAATCGCAGAGGGATTTGTGTGGACTCATCCAAATGAAAAGAAAGATAAATATATTTGAATGTACTGTTTATGGTTGGATGGCTTGTACGTTCTCTTGTGAATAAAGCCATTATAAGACCCATGACATGTTTGAAAGTTAGATTTTTTTCTTCTACAAATTTAATTTGCAATGCTTGTAATAGACCATTTACTGTCTCAGAATTGATAAGTGAGAATGAAAAGCTGTCGTGCTCACACAGGCTGGTTCAGATGGGGAGATTACCACAGAAGAGCAAGTACAGATGCTTCTGGATGCCAAGCTTCAGTGCCTCCACACTGTCTCTACACATGACCTGGCAGGTAAGAAGAAATATTTATATTGTACTTGTATGATATTATAAATACTTATATGATATTTAAAATCTAACAATAGTACTTCTGTATATATACAATTCTGCAGGATGTTTTGTTTGTTGTAGATTGTTTCTCTGTGTTTTTCAGTCAAACATCTGTCCCTAGTGGATGTGATTTATAGATGAACAGATGGATTTGCAGCCATTAAAAAAAAGTTTCACTCTTTTTCAATTTCAGATTTATAGTTTTCAGGGCAGAAATTTGGTGGTCCTTACCAACTTCTATAAAAAGACAATTCGCCTCATGTCACAATAAAAGCATTATATAACAAAACAATACACAGTACAGTATAATCATATTTTTTTCAAAAAGTAAACCTACATTCAAAAACTAAGGTAAGTAAAAATAATCAGTTAATATTTTCAATATGGATTTATGACATTTAAAATAATTATCAGCCGGTAATAAAATGGACACAATTATTTTACAGTTTGGTGTTCTGGAACACTCAGCTGTGTGGCTACATAATTACAAGAAGATAGATCATAACTGATATTGTGCTGTCATTTTTTTGTTTGAAATTCACTGCTGTAGGATGGATTTGAATCCTGTGCTGGGAACCGACCCTGCTACTGAGGGTTTAATAAAATAGTGCCGGTTGCTGCTAAGCCTGGATAAAATGGGAGGGTTGCATCAGAAAGTGGATTTGATGTTAAACCTGTGCCAGATCAGTGGATCAGATGGAACAAACAAGAAACAAAACAATGGAAAATTAAAGATTTTTTTCTTTTGCTTTAATTCTGTTTTCATTCTGATATTTAGTCTTTTTCTAATTTTAAAGAGGAATACCATTCACTTAAACTGAGCCCTAAATTAACCAATTCATTTATATCAATTTTGACATCCCTCACTGATTGTCACGTGGAGCAAACGGCTTCCTTAGATTCCCAGTAAGAATTGGCTCAAACGCAGGCATGCGGTAAACAAGCTTCTTTATTGAACACAACTTGAACTTGACACCGGGATATCAGCGTGACCTCCAGCTCAAGGCAAGCTGGGGTTTACAATGAACTGCGCCGTCGTCGTCTCCGTGCAGTCCCTATATACAAAACATAATTGCTCTTTAACTAAACTCAGGTGCGCGTGCTTAAGGCTGCAGCTCAGTGACACAACATAAAGTGAGCACAGGTGTTTGTAGCGTGCCAATCGTGCTGCCTCGTGCTCCTGTGACATAAACACAAACATTAAGTAAACATAAAGGGCATGTGCAACAACTAAACATAAAAACCCCCGTGAGGCACATGCCTACACGTTACACTGACATTATAATTGAATAACCTTTATTCATATCGCACAGCTCTATCAAATTAACCTTAAGCCCGTCGAAATCTCTTTACAGCAAGCGAAAAAAGATAGCAGCTATCTTCATTTTCCTTTTATTCTGCTTAAAGGCAATTAGTTGTAACTAAGACAGAAGTCGAGATGCTGTAAAAAGCATATTGCATATTAATATTGCATTTTAACTTTTATGGGTAACAATCATTACTAACCAAAAGCTGGCTTTACTGTGGTGTATTGTAAGCCTAATTGTTAATAATTAATTGCTAATCTTTTAATAGTGCTGCGCTGTCATTTGTTGTAAAAAAAAAAATTATTTTAATACGTTTTTGTCTGCAGTAACCTGTTTAAAGTTAACATAACAGCCATCTTGTCTGAGTGTCCGAGGTGGCGGTGGAGCTCCGCTCGGCACGCGCTAAAAATGAGTGTGTGAAACAGAAATCTATAGAGACCAAATTTATGATATTAGACCAAAATTAGTTAGCGATCTAAAGTACTATAATTACAAGCACTAATATAAGGGAGAAACTTACTTACTAGGTAAGGAACTAAAGCTACGTGCATTTATTTCTTTAGAGAGCTGGATTAAGTTGCCGTAGTGACGCTGCGACGGCATAGTGGAGCTTAATAGTGATGTATGCCATAGTGACGTATGCGTTACTAAAATTTCCAGTACTTTTTATAAAATAACTTTTGACTTGTATGTCTTTGAAAATTCAAAGTTGGTATGGTATCATATCCTATTATGTTCTCTTTTCAACTTTTTATCTTACGGTTCTATAGGCTGCCATAGAGATCAATGGCAGAAATTTTTTTTTTTGAGAAACCGTATGATTACAATAGGGGTCCCGCACCTGCGGGGCTTGACCCCTAAATATAGCTGCAAGCAGCAATTAATGGGTAAAGCCCAATTTCTAGTCTTTGTAGTAGTAAAAGATTTAGATAAAACACTTCTAGAAATAAACATTTCTCCCGCTTGATTCTTTCTCTGATTTTTTGGCTCATGTCGATTCAAATTCACCATATGATCAAGAAATCTAAAGAGACCACGTTTATATTAGACCAAAATATACAAAACCCGAGGGCTATAATGAATCATAACTAATTATTACATTGTGCACTAGCACAGAGCATCAAAAGATAATTATTTGAAAAAGCCAAATCCAAATAAAAGATTTTATTATTTTTAACACCAGTAAGTGGTGCTGTTATGTAACTTTGTATTTCAGGACATCTGTGATTTGTAGGCTTTGTAGTCATTATTGGTAGTCATGTGTACCTTCCATGCACTACATTTCGTCTGGTTATTTGTTAACGTTTATAGCGCGTTGTCAATAAAATGCCTACTTGACTTATACACTGGACCTCTGCTGTTTACCTTAAGTTGCCGTGGTGACACAGCACGCTACTGTTTACCTTAAGTTGCCATGGTGACAGCACGCTACTGTTTACCTTAAGTTGCCGTGGTGACTGCTACGACACAGTGGAGTTTAATAGTCACGTGATTTTATTTCAATCCTTCCAGTTTTTATATTAAATAACTTTTGACTCGTTGGACCTAGAAACCTCAAGGTTGGTATGGTATCATATGATATTGTGTTCTCTTGGCATATCAAATTTTATGATTTTTCGCCCAACAAAAAATTTACTTTACCTTAACTTCCAGAGGAGAGGAAAAGATAAAATGACGTCACGAACGAACGAAACCAATAGGGGTCAGCCCTATGAGCTTGGCCCCTAATAATAATAATATCATTACTCAATGTGATTGAGAATGTAATCACCTCCTGTGTATACATTTTAGTGTAGTTTAATGTAATTTTATTCATATTGATTCAGTACATCTTTACACCTTTAAATATAAAGATCTCATGTTAACACCATATGATGAACAGAGAGAAACGCACTTTTGGTTGCAAGCACAGGTTGGATTACCTGCAAGGCAACAACCTCCGACAGTGCTGTTTGGGCTGGCTGGGAGCCACAAATCGTTATTGTGTCGCTCATTTACTCCCAGAACATCTCCGGGTGGTGGAGCAGCGATAGTGTCCTTCTGTAGTAGTCTTGAGTAGTGATAGGATCCTTCTCTCCCCACTCTTTTTCCGTTCTCTGTAGCCAGAGCCAAAAAACTCCCTTTCTCTGCTTCGTCTGCCAGCTCTTTTAATGCCTTTGACAACCTGGTGCCTCTAACCCCAAGAGATTTCAGGAGCCGTTAGCTGGAGGTTCCAGCAAAGCCTCGACAGCCAATTTCCACTGGATAGGTGACTATAGGAGCACTCCACCCTGCCTCTCTGCATGCAACTGTTAGGTCTGCATACTTCTCTTTCTTCCTCTCAAAGGTAGATCCTCCCATGGCTTGGTCAATTCAACCATAATGACTGTTTTGTGATAATAGACCAGAGCACAATATCTGGCCTGAGAGAGGTTATGGTGATCTGCTGCAGGAATTTCGGCTGGTGATCGATATCAGCTCTCAACTCCCAGTTGCCACCAGCTGATAGCAGAGATCACATCTTAGTGGTGCTGCTTAGTGCCTCACAAACTGAATCAGACCTAGAAATGTTATTGGGCTGGCTCTGTTGGCTTCCAGGCCACGTAATGTGGCTCAATGGCTTCAGCTGGTTTTCTCAGGACCTGGTCGTGACGCCATCCATAACGTCCTTGGGTCAATTCCATTTAGTTTATTTTAATTTAATTTAATTCATATTTATTCAGTACATCGGTACATATTTACATCGAAAGATCCCATGTAAACACCATATAATGAACAGAGAGAAACACACTTCTGAAAAAAAATCTATATATACATGCATAAATTCCTGTCAGGTTTTTAGGGCAACACTGTGTTGATTAGGCCTATTTCATCCATAACTAAATTATTCAGCAACAGGGAAGCTGAAATTTGTGGCACCATATCATCAAAACCACCCTCCCTCATCCACATGTTTCTAAAACTTAGAGACAGACAACCATTCAACCTCACATTCACTCCTATGGACAATTTACAGTAGCCAATTCACACATGTTCCATGGACAAACTATACTTTTTAATTAAATAAAAATATTGCTTTTATTTCCAAATGATCAATTCACTCAAATTGCGCAAATTAATGAGTAATGCATGGGACATAACATAGCAAAATAACATGCATCTTCTGATACAAAACATCTTCAAAATGTTTCTAAAGAGCCAAGCAATGCTTTTATTATGAATATAAAAACTCAACCTAAAATAACACCCTTTCATAGTATTTTTATGTTAAATTATCATGGCAAATGAGATATTTATGTGCAGGACACCAAAAAGCACCCTACAGTGATATTGACCCTGGAACTCAATCACCTCTCAATCTTTTACACTACATTATACTGGACTCTCTTGCTTTATTCTCTTTTGGTATTAGACCGCATTTTCTCAAGCTCCCATTTTCTGCACTACTGTGCTGTACTACTGTACTGCATCATCTCCTGCTATTATATAAACCCTGATCTGCAAGACTCAGTGGCTCAGGAGTCATGCTTCCCTGCTATGTAGCTGTACTGTAACCAATTGATCATATTAAATGTGTAGATTCTTGGCATTGTAACTGATGATGATATTAGTTGTTAAGTGTATGTTCAGTAGAGAAAGAAAGAGAAAGAGAAAGAAAGAGGGGGGAGGGGTTCTGATGGGAAGTGGAAAGTGTGAGAGAGAGAGATATTGATTAAGGGGGCACAGAGAAAGATGGAATGAGAGAGATTGTGTTCCCAGTTTGCTACTTGTTTTGCAGCTGACTGTAGAATGGCATATAGTTCTGCTAGGTTTCGGTTTATGGTGTAGTTTATTATTTATATGGGTACTTCACTTTCCATTAAACAGATGCACTTCCCCATTCACAGTCACGCACATAAACTTTAAACTTTAAACATACTAATCACAGAGACCTGTGTTTACTCATCTTCACCCACACACACACATCTTAGTGAGGCTATTCCATAGGTGTAATGGTTATTAGAGTGTACATGTCACATACAGCGAAGGCTTGCTGCGATTCCCGGCAATAATTGTGGCTCAAACGCAGGCGTAGGTCAAAATAAGCTTCTTTATTGAACATAATCTTGACATGAAGCCGGGAAACTGGCGTGACCTCCAGTTCACGGCGAGCTGGGGTTTACAACGAACTGCGCCGAAGTAGTCTTCGTGCAGTCCCTATAAACGAAACATAATTGTTCTTTAACTTAATTCAGGTGCGCGTGCTTAAGGCTGCGGCTCAGTGAAACAACAAAGTGAGCACAGGTGTATGTAGTGTGACAGTCAACGCCGCCTAGTGCTCCTTTGACCTAAAACCCAAACATAACGGTGAACATAAAGGGCATGTGCATGAACTAAACATAAAAACCCCTTGAGGCACACGCCTCCACGTTACAGTACAAACTGTACATTCTATCCCCCCTACCCTATCCTTAAACCTACATATCACACAAAACATTCTGCATTTTTACATTTTTAATAAAACATTGTGTAGTATGTTTTTAAAGCTATTTTATGTATTGGGACTCATGAAATGTCCCCATAAAACATGCTTATGTCATAATACCAGTGTAATACCCATGTCATTATACAAATGTGTGTCATGAAAACAAGTTCACACACATTCATAACACTGATAAAATCAGTCATTCAGGTATCTGTGAGGTATAACTCTTTCACTTTGTCCAATCTTTGCTGTTGTGACTGATCAGACATTGATTTTGTCTGACAATTTGGAGGTTTTTTTGGCCTCATTAAAAAAATCCCTTCTCTGCATTTGCATTTAGATAGATAGACTCTTCTTACCCGACAGCTATCACAGCTATCACTTAGCACCTTATGCTTATTTACTACATTCATTATTACATGCACAGCTGATTTTGCTGCCTTAACAGCGATCTTTTTTTTGTGTGTGTGTGTGTGTATTGTAGTGTTATGTTATTTGATGTGGATGTGTATAGATGTGAATTAATGTGAGACAGTTAACGCTGTGGGATGCGAGAAAAGTTTGGGAAGAAATTCCAACGAACAACAACAAAAAACCAATTTGAATTGAACTGAACTGAACATGACATGAGATATCTGGCATGAGATATGTTGCCTTAATCTGTGATATTCCATACTCATTTAATAGTAACAATTGAACATTATTAAAGTCTAGAAATATGAAGTTGTGAGATGCTACAACATACAGATGAACTACATTTAGTACATCCTGTATAAATAGCAAATATTCATATTGAAACGTTCATAGATGTAGACGGGATGTAGAACCCCGTTTCCAAAAACATTGGGACTCTGCAAAGTTCACAAACCCTTATTTTATTCACAATAGAACATAGAAAACATATAAAATGCTTATTCTACTTTTATTAGTTTATTCTATAAAATGAGCATTTTACAGAATCCGAGTCTCTCAGAAGTATTGATGGGCAGCGGTTCTGGGGTTTCACATCTGTTCAAATTTGAATATTATATCTGGCAAGAATGGGGAAATATTTCTCTCCCAAACCTCCATCAACTGGTTTCCTCAGTTCCCACATGTTTGCAGGCGGTTGTTAAAAGAAGAGGGGATGTTATGAAAGGAAGGAATAATGGACCTCAAGCCGGTTGTTATCGCAGAATAAACCCGACAGAGTGATCAGTCTTCTATCACTCTAAAGGAGTTTATCCTGCATTAACAACCGGCTGGATGTACATAATCCCGCTTATTACACGGCTAAGTATCTCAAACAAATTAGACATGAAATATTGACTTGAGTTGAAATATTGTATTAGCTATTACGCAAAGCTTCCGCGAGTAAAACGGAGTGACATGTTAAGCATGTCCGGTCGAGATAACTCGTAGTACCCGGATGAGCGGTGTGTTATTCATTTTGGCAGTTGTTATCTGGGAATAACATACTGTTGGATGGCGCGATGTAGCAAATTTTTTGAGATGTGTTTCTGTCACAATTTTTAAGTTACCATTTAAAAAAAAAAAAATTGGTACATTTTCTTAGCTTAACGATTTTCTAAGTGCTATTGTGGATAAAATATGGGTTTATGATATTTGCCATTGATGTCAGTCTGTTTT
This sequence comes from Liobagrus marginatus, assembly GCA_028566295.1. Taxonomy (NCBI): domain Eukaryota; kingdom Metazoa; phylum Chordata; class Actinopteri; order Siluriformes; family Amblycipitidae; genus Liobagrus; species Liobagrus marginatus. The sequence goes on along the minus strand of JAOUQX010073167.1, from coordinate 1,696 downwards.
GCTGTAGATTTTACACCGCGTCCGAGCTATTTATCTGATTGATTGCGGTGTAAAGCACCAGTGAGACTGAGGATGTTTACATCCTTCATAGTAAACTGCTGATCTGAGCTGTGATGTATTCTCATCCTTAACCATGAATTGTAAAGATGCTGAGACCTCTGGCATTGCCTCAGTGTTTATACAAAGGCAATTTAATCTCAAGGGGGATTTCATGTAGGGGTCCAAGTATCATTGCTGTACAGCGTTCAACTGGGTTTACAGTTATTTCCTGTGATTCTTCTAAAGAATACCTATTGAGTGCCAATTGTGTGCCACTACACTATAATCCCCTGCAGATAAACACTCACAAACAGCCACTTCCATGCAGGAATTTCAAGTGTAAATAAAATTGCTAACATTACTGTTTTAATTTTAAAAGCAAAACATATGGAGGAAGATAATTGTCCAAATCTCTCAAGTAGCATAACGGGCATCTCTGGCATTTGGAGAGAACAGTCAATTTGATATATGCAAATTTTCTGGATTCAATTAGTGATAGAAGCCCCATAATTGGAAATTAATTTCAATGAGATACTTTCTCTTAGAAAAACAACCTTCATCCTTCTCACAAATGTATTTAATACTGGGAAAATTTCAAACTTGGACCCCTAAAGGAACCTGAAAGTTAAAAAACTAATTAATTTGGGACATGTAAAACTTATGTGAACATATTGATGAAAAAAGATAATCCTTTTAATACTTAGAGCTATGTAGGGCCTAAACTTCATTTTCAATTTGGAGTTGCTGAAATTGAAATTCTGAAGTGCTCTTCATATATTTTGAAGTTGCCATGTTGGTGTTTTCAGAGCTACCATTCTTTTCCATTTCCATTTAGATTCTTTTTCTGAAGTGAAAAATGTCGTTCTGTAATTTTATATTTTTAATTGAAATGTAAATAGCAGATATCCGAGGCACACCTCAGTTGTTAACAGGCAGTGCAACATGCGAATCAGAAGTTATTCTGGGGTCTTCATGCACAACAACTTATTAAGATAATAATTAGATGTGTATGAATTTCACTCGTTTGCTTGCTCGCTCATTTATATTCCAGTAACACAACCTATGCACTCACAACCTCTTTTCACTGTGCAGTATTTGTATATGTTATATACAAAAATATGTTTGTAAATGTAAAAATAAAGCTTCTTCTAGTATTAAATTAATTCGACACAATATTGCCATGGGCACGGTTAGTCATACTAGGGTGATGAGCAGCGATATCTGTCTGCATTGATCGTTTATCAGATGGATAGACTACGTTACCTATTAGTCCCTACACATGACATGAGATTGATATCAGCTTCATATCATAAAACTCCTTGTCTAGTCAGTGTTTATCAGGTTTACATCAAGTTCTTTTGTTGTATTGTGCTGCATTTACAACTGCCTTCAATACTTCATAAAACAACAATACGGATGACAGCATTGAAGATGGTGATGAAGATGTCAGCATTAAATATTAAAATATGGCACTATGAATTAAATAATTGTATGAATTGTCCACACTTTCACATTTAACATTGTGATTTAAGTTAAGGATATTTGCATTGACTAATTTATAACCATGGCAGTTGATTTATTTAAAGTTAAAGTTAAGTTTATTGGTCACATGCACATCATACAGTACAACATACAGTGAAATTCTTTGATTTCGCAT
>JAOUQX010073133.1:0-14064 GCA_028566295.1 Liobagrus marginatus | reverse complement strand
ACACACACACACACACACACACACACACACACACACACACACACACACACACACACACACACACACACACACATCTCTTTGGCTGCTTGCCAGTTCTTCTTGCCTTGTGACTACTTTCAACACACACACAGTTTTCTTCCAATCTTCTACACACACGCGTTTCCTTATTTTACCCAGCAGCATTTTATCAATCACCCGCTATCACTCTTATCTGTCTGTTCTACTCTAATCTCTTTTCCAGCTCGTCCACTGCATTTTACTGCTGTACTCCGCCAGCCTGGAGTGACCTCCACCCCGTCTCTAAAAAGGTACCGAAGAGCCCAGCTCTCCCACCTGACTGAGGAGGTTGGAAACTTCCTTGATGACCTGTACTCCTAACCCCTACCTGGGGCATCTGACCAACCTCTTTTTCCTAAGATCAGTAGACCTTCATCAACTCTACTCAAACCGCCCTCAGTTGTTTGACACCTGGCCTACGTGATAGCCTTCTTCAACCTCGCCCAGTCATTCTCTCTCCAGCTCCTGGGTCATCAACTTCACAGGGTTTACCCCTGTTACCTTCAACCCTGGTGTCTCTCGCTCTGTTACTTTTAATCCTATTGTTCTAAGTTCAGATGCCCCTCAGCGTGCGGCTACATCATGTCCAGCCTGTCGCAAATTGGTCTTTACCACCCCGCCTAGATCTGCCTCTCCTAGCTATTCTCCTACATCACCAATCTCACCTCCACACTGGTTCCCTATTCTCTCAGCTGTTCCTTCTCCATCCACTTCCTCTTCTGACTTTTCTACTTCAGACACTACCTGTACCCTTCCTACCTGCAGCCCTGCCTGTTCTCCCTCGGGAGTTCTTTTAGCCTTTAGCAAAAGATGGTCAACCCTAAAACGGCTACGTGACCTCACTAGATTAAAATACCTATACTTACATGCCATATACCATAACATATATTATACTTATATAGAATTACTCTACTATTTTAATGATTACAGGTTTATGTTCAATCACCCTAGTCTTACTGATTAAATTGATTACATGCCTGTCCTTTTATATATGATAACATATAGCCCTCTACGTAGGGCAAGTCTTGTTGATGGCACCCTTTTATTCATAATGGTTCTGTAATAGCGAGCTCGCTCCGAAGGGTTCTCTCTGAATAGTGAGACGCGAACCGGGATGCAAATATGACCCAGGTGCAGGCTTCAAGAACATGCTTCTTTATTTTAGCGTCCACAGTTAACATAACCACAATCAAACACAGTGACTTACAATTAACAACTTGCGCTGAGCTTTGTCAGCGCTTCCCCTTTATACTCCTCCAGTGACTATACTTTAACACAAAACAGGTGCACCTAGTTTAAATTAAGGCATGGTAATTTAAACATAACGTGAAACTCAGGCGTGGCAATCAGTGTGTGAGTGTGTGCAAACAATGGAGCATGTGAGAACCAAACATAAACACAAACCCCGTGAAACACATGCTCTGCTTGTCCGTGCACGTTAAAGGTTCCTATCTTCTATCCTTTCTTTCTCCTACACTCTAGTGCCATTCCTAATATTACTATAATACGTTATACCTGTAATAATTTTTTAAGGCACTTATTTGCTGTCGCCTAGCCTCCTCTCTCCATAATTTGTTTCCACAGGGGGTTCCTACCAAAAGTAGCAGACTTGTTGAGAAAATAGAGTGTGTGGCCATTGACACGTGCGACCTCCGGACAGCTGTTCAGCACGCCAATCATGCTGTAAAAGTTCTGAGAGGGTAAGAGGAAAAGCACAAGGACAAGCGAGAAGAATATAATGTAAACATCCTGTCTGCCAATACTTCCTCTTTGTGAATCACAGATGATTCTAGGCAGAATGTCTGTGTCAGATAGTTAAGTTGCTGTTGTAGTTTGTTTACAGGATGAAGCTAGGGAAGTGTTAGATATGGCTGCCTCTGTACGCATGTTTCTGAGATGAAGGAAGGCTGGGACCCCTGGCATGACAACACCCCAACTGAAATTTTTGGCTGACGGTATTGTATGATGTCATTGATATTTAGTTCGCGCAAATTGCACATTGCGGATTGCGAATTGACAATTATAATCTGCACCATCTGACTGTTTCAGCGAAATGTCCAAAATTCCAGATGATCTCTGGGCTAAACTCATATGTACATGTAAGACTCGTTTGTGATTTCACATGTACATATGCACAAAAAATATTACACACTGTTACACAATTTCTTCTGAGTTCTACCCTGTTTCCTTCCGAAACAGTGACGTTTCAGTACTCTTTTTCCAACACGTTTTACTCTTTTCAACTCTTGTTACACTTCTTCACGGTTGGGTCTAATCCCGCTCTCTTACTCAGAGCAGTGATTTTACCACTGGGGGGCCCCCAATTACCAGTTCACGTCACTCGCTAGCTCAAGCTTTTCTACTACTGTACCTTACTTCTCACAGTAAAATTACACCAGAAAATAGCTCCACTCCGAGACTTCCTTTCGCACTTGTGCTGTGTTCCCTGCTGGGGAATCGAACCCGGTGCCTCCGCTAGGCGGGTAACCTGTCTCACTTAGCTGGGATATCAGCAGTGGTTTTTGCTCTTCTCTCAACAGGTGTCTTCTTGCTTTCTTACCCCTAGGTTTTAACAGGCCACGTCCAGCTGCCTGCCCCCTCCCTGGGGCCGCCTCTACCCAGTCAGATCACAGATACAAATTGGCTATACAGACTTTATGTGTAAAGGTGTCTGCTTACCTTAAAATTTGATGCTGGCTTGTCTGTGATCCAATTGCTGGACGGTCCCAAGTTCAGGCACACGGCAGTTACGCTGGGGTGCCAATAAAGTATGTCGGCACGAAACTCTAACTTTGGGCCTACACACTCGCTCCTAGGGTAATAGCCAAACACCTAACGTCTTACTCACTTTGTTCAATCTAACATATGTGCTAAAAAAATCTCTATAACCTCAAAGGTTTGTAGAAAAATGATGATAAGTCGACTACTTTAGGTGAGGAAGAGCAAAAACGAGTTTTATTGCAAAACATCAAAGTCAACAATCGTTTGAAAGCTCTCAAAGGATCAAAAATCTAGAAGTGCAATCTGTTGGTTCTGCACGATCCGGTTCACTCCCCAACCCACAGAATGAATTGAAATGCATTCTCCGGGTGTCTGTTTATATACCTGTCGCCTACACCTCTTGACCAATCATATTAAAGTCTCTTCTCATTTTTGAAATGCTTATGGTTATATTTTTGTATTTTTATTCTGATAGTTATATTCTATATGTTTTTCTCTCTGCATGCTACCCCAACTAAACTGCGCCCCTATAGAACGTCGGCAGCCATGCAGGCTGTTCTCCAGCAGGAGGTGGCTAAGCTTCTGAACCATAACATCATTGAGGTCTCTCATAGTCCGTGGTCGGCTGCAGTGGTTCTGGTTCAGTAGAAAGATGGCACGCATCGATTCTGTGTTGATTACAGGCATCTCAATGTGGTCACGATTTAAAGATTCACACCCTCTTCCACGGGTGGATGATACCCTTGATAGGCTTTCTGGGACCAGGGTATTTAGTATGATTGATTTGACTGCAGGGTACTGGCAGATACCACTCCATCTGAACGACAAAGAGAAAACAGCTTTCTCCACGGGTGCAGGACTATACCACTTCCGTATGATGCCGATGGGGATCTCTAATGCCCCGTCCAGCTTCCAGTGCCTGATGGAGCTTGTACTTCGGGGCCTACATTGGAGTGTTTGTTTAATCTACTTGGATGATGTTATCATCTACAGTGCTGATTTTTCACAGCACCTTCAACATTTGCGTGAGGTCTTTCAGCGTTTTCACGCAGCTAGACTTAAACTGAAGCCATCCAAGCTGGTGTCGAGTCCGACCCTTCTAACACAGACAAAGTCAAGTCGTGGCCAATTCCTTCAGCTGCCACACAGGTCAGGGCTTTCTTGGGTCTGTGCTCCAACTATCATCGGTTCATTAGACACTTTGCTCGCCTGGATGCACCCCTATACCACCTGAAACACAAGGGTGTATCTTTTTCTTGGTCGGCTGATGAAAATGAAGCTTTCAGTGTATTGAAACAGACACTTACTTCGCCTCCGATCATGGCGTTTCCAAACCTCTCTGTCCCCTTCCTCCTTTACACTGATGCATCCCTTAATTCAGTGGGGTCTGTTCTTTCGCAGCAGGTGGACGAGACAGAGCTTGTCATCGCATATGCCAGCCATGTTATGTCTTCTGTGGAAAGGAAATGGTCCACATTTGATCGGGAATTGTACACCATTGTGTGGTCAGTTCGCCACTTCCATCACTATCTCCATTGTCACCCATTCACTATCATCACAGATCATAAGCCTTTAGTGAGTCTTAAGAAACTTCAATTAGATCACGACCCGACAGGTAGGTGAGCACGTTGGGCCATAGAATTGGACCTTTACGACTGGCAGGTCATTCACCGTGATGGTGCTAAACACCTTAACGCAGATGCCATGTCACGCCGACTGGATCCTGATAGTTGCTCTCAAAGCGGCGAGCCTACTGTTTCTGTGGTGACTCAGACCGCATCCTTTGTCTTGCAGGGACGAACTGGGTCAGCCTACTCTTGAACGTCATCTACATATGAGAGTGGACCTTCACCCTCACTGGTCCCGAACCACGCAAGGATAAATCTTGTTCAGATCCAGAGTGATTGGGATCTGGCAGGTCAGCAGAGATCGGATTAAGATTTGGCTCTTGTCCTCTCTTGGCTAGACCGGGGGCATAGGCCACCCTTATGGAGGCTACGGGATGCTTCATCATACCTCCAGAAATTGTGGGCTCAGTTTAGTCGCCTCCTTGTACATAATGGAGTGCTGTACAGACTCTTGTAAATCTCCCGGGGTGACAGTATTTTGCAAGTGGTCATTCCGACCTCGCTTATTTCTGTGGTACTCAGTCACGTTCATGGTCACCCATCAGTGGGTCACTATGGTCTGGCCAGGACATTGAGCAGGGCCACGCAATCCTTTTATTGGCCCTACATGTCGGCAGACATTGCCAACCATTGTGCCAGATGTCGGGCTTGTCAGTCACGGCGTTCTTCTGTGCTGAGGCCTCAGGCGCCACTCATTTCTATCTCTCCTGACTGTCCATTTCAAATAGTGGCCGCGGACATAACGGAGTTGCCCGTCTCTACTAAGGGTAACCATAATGTACTAGTCATGATGGACCTGTATACAAAGTTTGTCAATCTTTACTCACTGAGAGATCAAACAGCAGTTTCTGTGGCGGGTTGTATCTGTGACCACTACATTTCACAGCATGGTGTGCCCGAGGCCCTACATTCAGACCAGGGCAGACAATTTGAGTCCGACCTTATAAATCACCTTTGTAGCTTGCTGTATTTTAAGAGGCTTCGCACGTCTCCTTATCACACTGCCTGCCCTGGGCCGAGTATGCCCAGAACTCAACAACTTATTCCTCCACAGGTCTAACCCCCTTTCAGTGTGTTTTAGGGTATCAGCCCACGATGTTTCCATGGTCAGGAGAGTCATCCGAAATCCTGGCAGTCGACGACTGGATACGGAAGAGTGAGCACGTGTGGTAGGGGGCCCACGTCCGCCTCCAACGAGCTGTCCGTAGCCAAAAGATCCAGGCCGACCGGCGGCGGAGGCAGCACCCCAACTACCAGCCAGGCCAGATGGTATGGCTGTCCACACGGGATCTACGCCTGAGGCTGCCGTCCAAAAAGTTAAGCCCCAGGTACGTTGGTCCTTTTAAAATTCTACGCCAAATTAATCCAGTTACATGCCGTCTGGAACTACCGGCAAACTATCGTATCTCTCCCTCCTTCCATGCCTCACTCCAAAACCGGCTTACGCGGTGGCGGGCCCCGAGCCAGCCGATTCAGAACTGCCCCCACCGCTAGAGATCGACGGAGCCCCTGCATACCTGGTTCGGGAGATCCTGGACTCTCGGAGAAAACAAGGCCAACTAAAGTATTTAGTGGAATGGGAGGGGTACGGTCCAGAGGAACGATCATGGGTACCAAGCCACAATGTACTAGACCCATCTCTCGCTCAAGACTTTCACAATGCCCACCCGAAGCATCCCGCCCCCAGGCCCCGAGGTTGGCCCAGGCAAAGAACACCTGGAGATGTTCCTGAAAGGGGGAGTACTGTTTACTCCCTAAGGGGGGAGTACTGGAGTAGTGTTTGTTTTGCTAGCAATTGTTGCGCTAGTCATTTTGTTTGTAGCTAGTCCAGTTTTTGTTTTGCTAGCCATTGTTTTGCTAGTTATATTGGATCTAGCCCAGACCTGTATCTATGCATGTGAATCTCCTGACTCACATGCTCAAATTAGATTTACCTTGTGTACATAAAGACCTCCTGCAAATGGGTCCTACTACATCTGTGTCTGCGAGTTCGTTACACAGACGTATGTTTGTATGACAATTCAGTAAGTTGCAGTTCATTTTCCGACGCGTTTCAAACTCCGCTTAGAAGCTTACAAATGCCGTTTTTACTTTTTTATGTGGCGAAAAGCACAAAGTTTTTATTGTGAGTGTACACAAAAAAAAATTAGACACTTCAAAGTTTTGATTGGTGTATAACATTCATCTGTATGATTTTAATCGAGGGAGTTTTTTATGTCTTTTACACTCATAAAAAAAGGTGAGCTCTTAGCATGGGCGATAAGGCCGACCGGAGAGGGTTAAATAGCTAATTTAACCCTTTATACTTTTTTATATAAGCAGGTTTAACATAGAAAGCTTCAAATCGTACATAACAGTATATATTAAACAGGTCAACAGTAAGTTTAAGCATTTCCTACAGCACAAGTGCACAACACATTTCCTGCAGGACCACATGTACTGCAGAGTTTTGATCCATTCAGCTCCAACACACCTGATCCATCTAATCAAGCTCTTCAGGACAGTGGCCCTACAGGAACTGAGTTTGACTCTATGAGACAGACTCATTCCCAGGTCTGATAGAAAGTCTTAGAATATAATGTCTTGTACTATAGAGCTTTTGTACACATGAGCTTTTAGTGACATCAGTTCTGGTTTAAAATAGTGATGAATATGTTTGCACACTGACCTACTGTACATTTCATCATGCAGATGATTTGTATGAATGTCGGGTTGGTAAAGTAAGTGGGGAACTGAAAAAAAGTTCGCTTTTAGCTTTACTTGCACAGTTTCATTTTAGTATACTTCTGGTTAGGTTTGAAACCCGCCACATGGTGTCCAGTATCAGACTTCGTGAAAAGATGTTGAAAAATTTGGGAGTAAACAGTGTGTCACCACAATAATTAAGTTATTAGTTATTAACAACGATTGAAAATAGTCCTTAAATGTGCGCAATTTAGTGTGTGGTTTTTTTATACAACATAAAAGGCAAAGTAAATGTACACATACACAATAATAACATATATGCACATCATGAATATTAAATACACAACTGAACAGATAAACAGAAGAACACAAACTTGCTATGTGATATATATTAAGTTGAAGCTTCAGTAGAATTTGTTCTATATTGTATATCAAGGATATCTCTAAACCAACACTTAGCACGTCAATTTAATATGGGCTTAGTAGGGTCACTCTGTTCTACCAACAAACCGGCATTGTTGCAGGGGTTTGCTTCATATACCGTAGCTTTAAGATTAAAATTTGAAATTTTGAATTTGACAGAGAAAGTTCATTAGCTGCTTCATGGCATCAAATGCATCAAAGCCTGATTTGCATTGGTTTGGTTTTGTCAACTCACAACTAATCATGTAACCCTGAGTTAATTTAACTACCTTCATGTTACACGTCCTTGAGCAGTTTTCAGTACCATTAGTCTTCTGTCCCAGCCTTTTAATACTTTCAGTAAGCCTTTTAAGTCTGTCACATTCAAACCTACATGTAAACTGTCACAAAAATAAGTAGCCATAAAATGTATTATAGCTGTTATGAAGTGTACAGTTGGCATCTTAGTGCGTGTGGTTCTAAAAAAAAAATTAGTTAATTAATATTTTTTATTTAAATGTTTACTTTACTTTATTAAATGCTATGAAATGCTTTAACAAATCCATAATTTCAAGGATAAATTGCTTTAATTCCAATTTTCAGGGTGACCTAGGACTTTAGAAACAGTAGAATACGTTTTGTAACAATGGTAAGACTCAGTGAGGCTTAAGGGTCTTCAGTGAGTGATTAAGGGTCAGTGATCAGAGGGTCTGGGTTCAAGCCTCGCACCAGGCAAGCTGCCTTCATTGGGTCCTTGAGCAAAATACGATCTGAATTTGAAATTCTTAATTGTCATAAAATAGTTTAATTTAAAATAAGTTAATTGATAATATCCCCTGCATGTTTGACTGATAGGTGCATAATATGCGCCGCCTGAGGCTGTGTATGTTAACTACATGTTAACGATACGTAAAATACGTGCAATTTTTTTCATGCGCTGACAACATTTTAAGTACGCGTTAAAGACACATTAAATGCACCCACTTTACGTGTTCATGCATGAAATTTTGCGTGTCTTTGTCCCTTTTGACCTTGCATACTGTAACATCCTCCGCGTCTGCTACACGCAGAGGGGCGTGGCCGGGACGGCCACCCGAGGGACGCTAAGACCCAGCGGTTGGGTTCACGTTATGTTTGTGTTCATGTCATGTGTCTTATGTTATGTCTTTGATTGGCTAGCGCACACGCGTAGATTCTGTTAAGTTAACAACACACACCTGACTGTCATTTATGTTAAATCACGTTAAGTATAAAAGAGAAGCGATGAGAAACCCTCATCGCTGGTTATTATGTTAGTTAGACTAACCGCGTAGCACAAGCTCCGGTTCAGAGTGCTTTCACTATATGTTCTGTCATAGTGGCAATAAAAGAGACTTTAATTCACAGCTGCCTGCATTCTTGGGTCTTATACTCTGTGATCGGAGCACTATCAGCTCGGACGACTACACCTTAGAGCTGATATGTTACACATACATCTCCTGTGCTGCGACTTCAGCTCATGATGCATGGAACAAACACGTGTCACCTCAGAACTGTAGGGGTTGTTATACAGCTGAACTAGATTTACTCCCGAGATTAGAGCCCTGCATTTAGGCCCTAGCCTGATGGAGCCAATTTATGTATTCCCCTTGGACTGACTTCGGGCCACGTCATAGCTCTCACGCAGGCCGGGCTTCGGGCTTGTTTTAGGCTTGTCCTCCTTTTCATATATTAGATATTCATTAAATATATTTCTAATATATAATAGAAATTCGTTAACTAAAGAAGTGATTAGAAGTTTATGGTAAAATAAACATTGAAGCATGTTTTAAATATCCTGCTGATAACACAGACATTCTGCTCGCCTATGCCGCGTTAGGAGGCTGTCTCATTTTCTGTTTACACAGGAGGATGCAAATGCAGTGACAGTCTTTATTGTGATGTTTAATACAGAGAGAGAGCTCGGCGAGGCGAGCGGTTACGAAATAGAAACAAAGAGCTTAACCCTATGAGCTAGACGAGATTAGAGGTTAAGATAAAGAACCAAAGTACTTAAACCTATGAGCTAGACAAGACTAGCAGTTAAGATAAATACACAATGAGTTTAACCCTATGCGCTAGACGAAACTAGCGGTTAAGATAAATACACAATGAGTTTAACCCTATGCGCTAGACGAAACTAGCAGTTAAGATAAATACACAATGAGTTTAACCCTATGCGCTAGACGAAACTAGCAGTTAAGATAAATACACAGTGAGTTTAACCCTATGCGCTAGACGAAACTAGCAGTGAAGATAAATACACAATGAGTTAAACCCTATGCACTAGACGAAACTAGTGGTTAAGATAAATACACAATGAGTTTAACCCTACGTTCTAGACGAAATTAGCGGTTAAGATAAATGCATAATGACCTTAACCCTATGAACTAGACGATACTAGAGGTTAAAATAAATAATCCAACACCCACGACACGCTAGCCGAGATTAGCGCTCAAAACGTGGCACACACAGACATTCACAATAACCAAAAAGGAGAGTGAAACACACAAGGGAACTGACAAGACACAGATGGGAAGAATGAGACGAGCACACACACACACACACACACACACACACACACACACACACACACACACACACACACACACACACACACACACACTTCAAGGGTCAGTCTATTGTCACCTCCTGGTGGCCGACCAGGTCATGTCATTGGCAGGTAACACAAATAAATTGATGAAATGTAGTAAACTCGACATCGGCCGCAAGTCGCTTAAAGGTCTCTTTTAAAAAAAAAATAAAACTTTGATTTACCAAACAAAAAAATGCTCCAAACATTTTTATAAAATCTTCATCTTCATATAGGAAAACAAAAAATATATGCATATAACTACTTCAATATTTTAAAAACCCCATAACTGAACTATTTTAATGGTTGCAACAGTAGTATGTGTAATGCAGTGGCCATGCATTTCACACCTAGGCCTTCGGTGATGTCCTACTTAGTCCAATTTCAATAAATACCTCTCATAATTCCATCATTTATGACACCACGTGACCACGGCTGGAGAAATAGTCAACAGAAAAACACTTGCGCACTTCTGGGCATTGCATCACCTCAATTGTGTACAAAACGGGCTATTTTCCAGCACATTTAAAAATCAATAAACTGATTTTATTAAACTCGCATCAGCAATTAAAACATTAATAAACAAAATAAATTATAATAACATATTAAACATTTGAAAAAATAAATATAATGTTTGCACTCACCAAAACGGCTGTCCTCCAAAACACTTATTTCAACACAAAATCCATTCTCCTTTCTTTCCTCAAGAAGACTTGGTTGTACAGCTTATCTGTACGTTTCAGAACCAACAATAAGTCCCTTTCTATAGACATGGAGACCAATGTTGAAAGACGCGTCTGTCCAGTCGTGTTTCTTGCATATGTTTTAATTCACTTTAAGAACGAGAATGACCGCTAAACAGAAGCAGTGGACACAGGGATTGTCACAGCCAAACAAGCCAGTGCATAAAGCTGTTCCATACTCTTACCCAGTTCTTTGTTTCTAAGAGTATCAAGGAGAGCCGCTGCACTTTTCCCTTAAAAATAATCAGTCATGGCAAACATTACAGTCAGTTCTGTTTTTAGTCGGGTCAGGTCGAATAGTGCGCCGTGACTTTCTGTTAAGCTGCAAAAGGCTATTTGCGGAAACTTTCTCCAGAATGTGAGAATTTCTGCGAAGTGCAGGGGGTCAAGAAGGGAGAGAAACAATAATTTTTCTCCTTCATCTTCTATTTGTTTTAAGGCGGTAAGTGACTATCCAATCACATGACGCTTACATGTCACATTCAACGTGAGGCCTTCTAGAAGGTTTACTGTCACCAACTCGTGATTTGATTGGCTATCGCAACTGTCTATCAGCTGTATGTACCCATTCACTTATATTGCACAGACATTGTGGATTCTGAAGGCCTCAGGCAGATTTCATTCAGCCTTTCAAGTCAGTGGCAACACAAGCTAGCTGAATTCTAATTGAATAAAAACTCTAACCTAAAAACAATAGGTTACTGTCGTAACACCGATTCTCTGAAACATCGAGTGGAGAGATCCACCTATGGAAGGGCCTCCGCCCCTGACCTCTGTAGAAGCATCTAATTGCAGCAAGTCTGGCTAGATAGACAGACGCACGCAACCTATGCCAGGTAATGCCATGCCCCTTTACCTGAGCGCATAAAAGGCCTGTGCACATCACTATTCTCCAGTAAATGTATTCGCTTCTCATGCAGCAAGCAGGGCAAAGCTGGTGGATCTCTCCACTCGATGTTTCAGAGAACCGGGGTTACGACAGTAACCTATTGTTCTCTTTCATCATCTCGTGTTTGCGATCCACCTATGGGAGACACATGAGTGCCCCGATTGCCCAATACACTCACAATGAGGTTCTGTATGCCAGAAAGAGACGGTGACCCCCAAGGGAGCCAGTGCCTGACAAGTTCCATAATCACGCACCTGTCAACCCCGACACACTCGCCAGAACGTAATACGCAGGCAGGGCATGAAATCTATGTGAGGCCCACACAACTCGAAAATTCTAGCACAACCCTGGCCCAAAATATGCATTAATTTGCAATATGCGCCGAGCGACATGCATGTGCGCACAAAAACATCTGCCTGGAGTTAGGACAACCCCACCCCCAAGACAGCATGCGCCATTAAAGGCTTGGTGACATCTAGTCGGTAGTAACGCACAAACGTATGAGGCGTGGCCCAGCTGGCAGCAGCACAGATGTCCCGCAAAGTCACACCCCTGAACAATGCCCCAGCGGAATGGGCCCTGATGTTCCCTGGGGGTCACACACCTTTCAACTCATACGAAAGGTAATGAGTCAAAATTGCCAAAGCAATTGCTTCAAAATGGGACTGTTCTCCTGACCACTGGCAGCGCGTGCTGGGCACACTTCATAAATCTGCGGATTAGTGGGTGCAGTCCAACCAATAAGCTCTGAAAGCCCACATGACAGGATGACATCGCTGCAAGGTAGACCTTAATCATGGAAAAAGATCTGCCCTTCCCCATAAGGTCCTGTAAGAAACACAAAATATCAGGAACTGCGCACTGATATGATGTGAGACCCCGCCCATCACACCACCCATCAAACATGCGCCACTTACAGCCATACAGAGACTGCATAGCCACCGCCCTGGCATTCCGTATGGTAGCCACCACACGAGCCGAGAGCCCTAGCGCGTTCAAGTTTGTCCTCTCACGGGCCAGGCCCAGAGAGCCATCCTGTCCGGATGCGGGTGATATATCTCCCCATTCACCTGTTATAACAGATCTGTGGGCCACGGTGGGGTATATAACAGAGGGATAATCTTTGCCAGCCATGCCGCCTTGGGCCACCTGGGGGCTATCAGAATGGGAGACAGGCTCCTCTCCCTCATCCTGGCTAGTGTGGGCGCTACCAGGCACAGGGGGGGAAAGGCGTAAAGCAACACGTCTGGCCACGGGTGTGCCAGCGCGTCCACCCAAAGGGGTGTGCCCATGTCCTTTAGTGAGAAGAACATAGGACAGTGGCTGTTTTCGCGTGAGGCAAACAGATCTATGGTTGCCTGTCTGGATCTCGAACAAGCTCACTATCTGGGGGTGGAGATGCCAATCTCCGTAGAGTGGGTTCTCCCTCGATAGGAGGTCTGCACCTGGAAAAATGGACGAATGGCCTGTTCCACAGTAAAAGCTGGTGCGCTATGTGCTAAGATTGCGCCATCGCCCACCTGCTACCACTGTTAATTAGAGATGCAGTGAACCCAAACAGCATAAAAACTCACAAGAGATAACTGAGAGATTGGAAAGAATAAAATTGAAATCAGGAAGAAAGGGAAAGAATCAGAGAAAGAAACAGAAGAGAGGAGAGAAGAGAGCTAGGACAGCGAGAGATAGTGAGAAACAAAACAAAGATAAGACATTAAAGATCCTACACGCAGCTATGCTGCTGACAGAGAGATTAGAAGAGGTGCAAAAACAGTTACATCAGCCATGCTGCTGCAAGAAAAGGAAGGCATCTGTCGTTGACCCACAGGCACCCGGTGATGGCACCAAGGAGGAAGGCTGATCTGGGCAAGAGGACGAGTGATGCCATACCATAGATGGTGAAGACATCGGAGGCAAAACATGCGATAATGGCATACACATAGAACGCTTGCCTTGACGAGACCTGTGTAAACTGTTTGCAACCTACTTGGAGCACCCAAGAAGGATCGTAATCTTGCTGCGCTATCTGTATAACTGTTTAAGCAAGCTAGGCAGCTGTTCAAGAGAGCTGGCTAGCTGTCTAAGCAAGTTTAAAGTGTAAAGAAAGCCTGCTTCCCCAAGTATATATATGGGATGAAATAACATGACAGTGTGTGTGTTAGAATTTAGGATTGTAGTTCACGCATCAGTTCATTGCTTTTGATCGTTAGGATTTATGTTAGCTTGCTGTCTAGCTAATACTTAAAAGTTATAAACTCATTGATAAGAAAAGCTTATTTTGCCTTACTTAACTACTTAAAGGATTTAAGAATATACTCCAAGAATTGACTT
>JAOUQX010073106.1:0-14071 GCA_028566295.1 Liobagrus marginatus | reverse complement strand
TCAAGGACCCAATGATGGCAGCATGTCTGGAGCGGGGCTCGAACCCCCGATCCTCTGATCACTGGCTCAGAGCCTTATCCACTGAGCCACCATCACCACAAAGTTAACTTAACAATTATTTGCATATTGAATGCTGGGAGTTGATCCTCTGTACAGATTCTGCACAGATTATTTTAGCATGGAAAACACACTTCAAATTCAGATCGTATGTATCACATACACATAGTGAAATGTTTTTATTGCGTACAAATTTGAACGCCGGGGTCAGAGCGCAGGGTCAGCCAGAACATGCGGCGCCCCTGGAGCAAGTGAGGTTAAGGGCCTTGCTCACGGACCCAATGATGGTAGCTTGCCTGGTGCAGGACTTGAACCCCCGACCCTCTGATCACTAACCAGAGCCTTGCCATTGAGCCACCACATCCAAATTACAAATCATACGTTGTCCTAAAGTTTTCTAGGCACATCACTATTTCTGAATGACTATGCAAGAATAATACAGCTGGCAGATGGAGGTTTGGGGAAACTTGAGGTTTCCCCCCCAGCTAGTTGAATTATACTTTAAAACAGCAAAGAAATACAACTCCATATGAATGCTGCTTAGCATATTATTACAACCTAACATCCAGTTTAACTCACACATGTTAACAGTGTTTATTTAACATACATACAGATTAAAATAAAGTCAGCCTTGTAGAAAATTAGCAGTGTGAAAGAGTAGTGGCAGTTACAGAGTATAATAGAAAAGAATTAATCCAACACAGAATAAAATTATTTTACTCGCATTAACTCAAACAATGTTTGACACGGGGCGGTTTAAATGTTGCACCTTTCTGACATTAAGCCTAGCTGTTTCTGAAATGCCCAAATATAGTGAAGTTTGGCCATATAGGATGATGACGTCAGACGTTAACTTGCGACATCATCTATACATTGCAGCGCTCCTTACACAAACCGTCCGGCTGAAGCTTAAACGGCGTGCCTTTAAACAAGTAGTGCACTACAAAAGCGCTAGCTATCACGTATTTAACTTTTTGTCTAGTACACTTATGTAGGGAGAAAACGAGGCGTTTGAGACTCATCCGCGACTTCCGCTTGAAACAGTGAACAGCTTTTTAGTGAATAGGTTAAACATAAGGTCGGTTTTATGCTTGAATTCAGATACGATACTCACATCTTTTTTAGGTATCTTCGGCGTGGTGTTCTTATATTTGGACGTCTTAAAACGGTTCATTCTCGGTTCCTTACTGAACGTCTCGTGCCTTCCGGGTGGCGCTGTATTGTCAAGCTCAGCTTCAAAGCGGAATGAGAAAAATCCCGAGCGCTGATTGGCTGAGCTTCATACGCGTTCTGTATATATGTTTTACTGACGAGTGCGCTTCATTTATTCTTTGTGACTGAGTTTACCGGCTCTCTATGTCCTTTCTGTTTGTTTAATTTTTACCCGCCGTTGACTTGCGTTTGTTAGCCCACAACAGGAGTGTTATGGTGTGATTTTTTTTATTTTAATTCATTATAAATAATCACTCTATCATGTTAGTAACCCACCATTTTGAAAACACAGCTAAAAAAATACCAAATTTTTCATTACCAAAAAAATTGTTTATCCTTCTAGAATATTAGATAGAAATTCACTAAATTATCTTTTAGATAATGATGAGAACCACAGGGGTAAGGAACATGACTGAGCTTAAAGAAAAGAAGGGGAAAATGAAGGAAGAAAGACAAATTCTAGTTGCCTTTTTTGTTTGTTTTATTATATTTCACGTACATTATTTAGTTGCCAAAAATGACCAATAACAAAAACTTGTTTGTATTGCATGTTCCATATCTTTTATTATATAAACAGATTTGTAAAAAAAAATCTGTGCCATTATTTATTCCCACGAATAAATAAGAGATAAATAAGAGTTTGCATGTTCTCCCCGTGCTTGCGCGGGTTTTCCCCGGGTACTCTGGTTTCCTCCCGCCTCCAAACACATGTGAATCGGCATAGGTGAATTAGCTACTCTAAATTGTCCATAGGAGTGAATGTGTGTGTGAATGATTGTCTGTCTCTAACTCTGCTCGACTGGCGATTGTCCAGGGTGTACCCCGCTTCATGCTCCAAGTTAGTCGGGATAGAATCCAGCGCACTCGCCACCCTGAACAGGATGAATGAATGAAAGAGTTGTTGCTAATTATTATCATTTATTAATATTATTATTGTTGTCGGCGTCCACTGATTCTGCCTACCGACATTGACTCACAGACAATTTTACTATGACCTTATAAAACGATTGTTGTAATCCTCACAAGGCAACTCTTATTCTGATCGGTCCTACGTACGGTGTGCCGCGCATGCGCAGTCTGCTGCCCGAAGTGTGACGCGGTAGTAGTTATGGCGTCCTCCGCAGCTCGGCGTACTGCACGTTGGTTGAAAGTAACTGTGTCTTTTAATGTCCGGACTTGTAGCACTTTTCCCGCCAGTCCTAATTCAGCTAATCGAGTTTTGTCGAAATATGGCGGCGGCGTGTTTTGGTCGACAAGCAGCAGATTTGGGATAAGAACGGAAAAAGTGATGACATTGACCGGCCTGTTAGGTGAGCAGTAAGACATGGCTAAGCTGCATGCTAAGTAGTGCTTTGTGTTTACTTGTTTGTTTGTTTAAAACTTAAGCTTTTTCGCTAAATTCCACCTAAAAACATCATAAATTTCATTCTGCGACCTAACCAGTAGTGATGTAAGTTATTCATTGAAAATGAAAGCTGGTTTTATTTGTAAGATAAGAATAAAACTACATTACTTTACTCATGTGCTAGCAGTCTATCAGATATATTTGGATTTAGCAGCTCAGAGAGAGGCTTTAAAACAAACAAATATTAATTATATTCATATTATGTGGTAATATGATCCAGGACTAATTGAAAGAGAATTTCAATAGTCCGAAATGAGTGCATCTCAAAGGCTGCAAAAGTAAAAAATAAATAAATAAACTCAACCTTAACTGGAAACGGCTGGATTAGTGACGTTTAAGAAAATATGTCGTTGATAGTAAGAACATGTGACCTGTTAGCAGCTGATGTGCACCAGTTTGCTGTATCACATAAACGGTGCTGTGTGTGTGTGTGTGTTCTCATACCATTAAGTGACCTCATGAACTCGAACGTAATATCAATAAGTATTTTTAAACGGAGGACTATCTATTTTTTTCTGCAACTTTAAGCCCTGTTAATATTTCTTAAGGGTCAATGAGGGTCTTTTTTTTTTGTGCGCAAGTAAATTTAAAATAGGGGCACATGTGGAGCCGCAAGCCTGCAGCCTATGAAAAGCAAACCTTTTCATCCTTCTCATTCCTGAGTATAGACTGAAATAGAGATGGTCTGTTCATGCAGTCGTTCGACAAAGGCTTGTTTATATAATGTCAAATCCGAATTGTATCATGTGTATAGAGTTGATGTTATTTGTTTTTTTAAATGGTATGTGGTTTCAGGTGGAACCCCTCATCATGTCCTGCCGAGGCTGTCTTTCCACATGAGTGCCGCTGTGAGAAACAAAAAGGACTTTTACCAGATTCTCGGGGTAGCACAGACAGCATCGCAGAAAGAGATCAAGAAAGCCTATTACCAAGTACGACATTTCCAACAGTTATTTCATCTCTCCATAGATCTACTGTAAGGCAGATTTTTAATTTTTTATTCTTTGCTGAACTTTCATCGCTTTCTGTTATTTTTATTAGCAGCGTTACATGAAATATCTTTTTTTTTCATATTAGACAGTAGCCAAATTCCTATCCACTTTTTTGCACTGTTCTTTTATCATCATCTTCTCCTCTGACTTTTGGTCCCCCCGTTAGGGTTTGTCATATTCTTCTACCGCACATGACCAAACCAGCTCAATCGCACTGATCTCCCCTCGTCTCCAAAACGTCCTGCCTGTGCAGTCCCTCTAATAAACTCATTTCCAATTCTGTCCGTCTCACTAAAAATCACAGCCACTACAGTCTCAAAAGCGTACAACATACAGCATCTCGCCACAGACTTCACAATTTTTCCTTTCACTCTTACAGTTACCAGCCTATCACAAATCCCTGCTGCCACTCATCTCCACTCTGCAAGCACCCTTTTGTTCCACTTCTCAAACACACACACTGTTACTTTGCACAGTTAAACCCAGGTACTAAAACTCATCCACCTTCACCACCTCTGCTTTTTGTAACCGAACCACTCCACTGCTCTCTCTCTCTCATTCATACACCCCCATCTCTCTAAGCTTGTGTCCGCCTGCTCCATACTCTCACTACAAATCACAATATCACCCATGAACACCATAGTTCATGGAGACTTGCAAAATTGTGGAAATTTTCAGCAAGACTGCAAACTTTTTATACGACTTAACAGCAATATATAAGAATAAATGACTGGGAATAAAAGATTAGATGAATGAAATAAAGGAGAATGACTGGGCAGTTAATATATAGGCTTCTAAGTTTATTCCCTGCCCTTAATCTATCTATCTATCTATCTATCTATCTATGATGTAAATTTCCAAGATTCCAGAAAGTCTCCCCCCCCCCCCTCTTTTCAAACCTCCACAACACCCCGCTCCTCACTTGTCGACCCATTTCCACCTAAATCCTTAATTGTCGTAACTTGCAGCACACCCATCCCAGCTCGGCCCCTTTGCCTAGCCAATCCGTTTCTGCTCCTTAGTGTCCAATTCTAATATGGCTTATCATATTCCGCTTCTGTTTGGCCAACCGTATGCGTTCTTGTACGTCCTCATTTCACCACCATGCCCCTTTGTCTCCGTTTCTCTTTCCATATGCCAAACCAAGTTTCATCCAGCACCTCTTCACTACCAGCTAGCCCCTTATTAGATCACTTCCATGAATCTCAAAAAACAGTCCTCCTTCAGTTTCCACCATCTTATTCTTTTCTCAAGCCTCACTCTCCTCTTCTTCCTCCTCCTTCTTCTTCACATCCAAATCCACCTTACAGACCACCATTTGATGTTAGCTACAATGTCCCCTGTTAACAGCAAACATCCTCCGGTCTCATCTCCTGCATAGAATATAGTCCACATGTGCCGCTTGCTCCACTATTATACGTCCAGTTCTGTTATCAACAAGTGAAAATTAATGTCCTCGGATGGTTTCCATCCAGTTGATGTTTTCTTAATAAAATGTTGTTGTTTGTTTTTCAGCATCTATCGATGATGGCATTTTGTTTTCTTTTTCCAGCTGGCAAAGAAATATCATCCAGACACAAACAAGGATGACCCGCAGGCCAAAGAGAAATTTGCACAGCTTGCCGAAGCCTATGAGGTGTCCGACAGTCTTTTAGAATGTAGTGCATAATGATAGCGCTATAAGAAACATTCATTTACCCCGATCCTCTGGGCCTGGTCTTGTTCTAGGTGCTCGGGGATGAGGCAAAGAGGAAGCAGTACGATATGTACGGCTCTGCCGGTTTCGAGGCAGGTGGAGCCGGACCTGGGGCGGGTCAGCAGCATTACTGGAGCAGCAACACCAAAATGGACCCCGAGGAACTCTTCCGCAAGATATTTGGGGAATTTTCTGGAGCGCGAGGTTTTGGCGACTTCACCGGCATCTTTGATCAGCCACAGGAGGTCCGTGAGTTTAAACACTAATGAACAGGAAGCTGATGTAGTGAAATAGCAGTTCATTCTTGAACTTGATCCGATTCCGGGAGCTTTCACGCCGACAGTTAAGTCGCAAATAGAGCACAGTTTGCATGAACAAGCGATGATGTAAAAGCGCTCATGTGGCCCGGACAGCGCATTGTGGAACAGAACCTGACGCTAGGGGGGGGAACGTTTTTAATTTTAGCGAGTCCGTTTCTTATCGATTCTCGCTTTGCGTCCAGTATTTATTTGTTTATTTATTTATGAGAGGAAATACTTCAAGAAAAATGTTTCTTTTATTTTTGCCACATTTAGGCTAGAACCATCATATGGTCAGAATGCTAAACTGATTAGATTTGCTTCTATAAACAAAATGAAGCGCATGTGGTTACCTGTAGAGAATGAATACTGAATGAGGAGGACATGGTATTGATCAGCTCTCCCTTACATCCTTAATGTTTAGACAGTATTTAGTATTTACAGTTTCTCTGGGCTTTGAGGAAAAACACTTTATGCTATTTTGTAGTTGCCCCGGATATCGATGGATCATGTTTGTTGTTTGAACTCGAACCCTAATGTCTTCAGTGTAGCGCAAAAAACAAAAGGCTTGGCCGTTACTGTTCCATTATGTTCGAGGAGGCTGTGTGTGTTGAAGCGTTCTAAAGCAGATACTTTTCAGTAGTTTTAAGCATCTAACGATGCTCCTTCTGTCGCGTCTGTTTTTCGATCAGTACGTGATGGAGTTGACATTTGCACAAGCTGCCAAAGGTGTAAATAAAGAGCTCCCAGTAAACATTGAGGCCACTTGTCAACGCTGTGATGGCAAAGGCCATGAGCCCGGTTCGAAGGTCCAGCACTGCCACCAGTGCAACGGCACAGGAATGGTAACGTCGACTTCAACAACCTGAGCTACAAATAGAAAGCCAACCGCATGCGCTAATCGCTAACGTATGCATGTGACCCGTGTGTCCTGATAGGAGACGGTGAACTCTGGACCCTTTGTGATGCGCTCTACCTGTCGACGGTGCGGCGGCCGTGGTTCGGTGATCACCTCCCCCTGTGTTGCATGTAAAGGAAGCGGTCAGAGCAAGCAGAGACGCACCGTCGTCGTTCCGGTTCCCGCCGGTGAGTCAGTCAGCTAAACTGAACGTTTACGTTAGCATCATCAACTTCGGTTTCTGCTATCATGGCTTCCCATCGCTAATCACATGCCAGTTCATATGATTCATATGCAGCACTGATTTCGTTGATATAAGATAGGTAGGTTGACAGGAAATGGAAAAGGAGGTAGCTTTTACACAGTAAGTTTTACAGTAGCGAATAAAGTGCTTCGGCGTTTCTGTTAAGCTGAGCGGTGTTCATTACTTAAACACAGCGTAACAGTTAATAACCAATCGCGCCCTTTTCTTAATTAAAGCTGCACAATAGTTTTCAGATCCACATTAACAAGACCTTACACATGACTTCTACATTCCCACAAAGGCTGACCGTTGCAAATGTGTGACTGTACATGTTAGGTACTGAAATGTATCTTTAGATGCTTGTGACCGATTAGATTATGTAAATGAGCTAAAAGTCTGTTCACACTCGTTTTGTTTTAGGCTAGAGATATTCTGGATGGCTAATTTGTTTGGTTTCACAGGTATTGAAGACGGGCAGACGGTAAGGATGGCTGTCGGAAACAAAGAGATCTTTGTCACGTTCAAGGTGAGTTGGGATTTGGTGTGTATGTTCCCAAAAAAAAAAAAAGTAAAGTTACTGCTCATTAATAAGGATTATAGCAGATTCTCTTAAATCTAAAGGCAAAATTAGAGAGAGGAATAGATTGATGCACCAGGTTGTGTAAACCTAATGCTAGGGAACTTGGCAATAAAAGAACTTTGGTCAATCTTCATGATGGTTATTGTCCATTAAAAGCACACCCTGAAGTGCGAGTGTGTTTCGAGCCCATTCCGTTCATACATGCATCGAAAAACAGAATTATGCATTTATATTTGCTCTTTAGTTCAATTCAATTTTATTTATAAAGCACTTTTAACACTACACATTGTTCCAAAGCAGCTTTACACAAGATAAACAGTAAGATGATAAAAAGAATAACGTGAATGTGTGAAATTGTATCTCAACGATCAGCCTTAGGTCAGCGACGATGTCAAGGGAAAACTCCCCTAATGTAATTTTAGGGAGGAACCCAGACTCATGTGGGGGACAACAGAACGTGTAGTTACAGGTGATATACAGTGCAAATGCAAACATATGTTCAGTTTAGTCATGATGACTGCTGCTTTGTTTGTTTGTTTGTTTTTTAAACAAATGAGAAAGAAAAGCTAGCCCTGATGCTAAGAAACAGCAAAGTCCTCTGCCCTGATGTTTTTACGGTGATATGATCGTTACAGCAGCTGATATGCGGAATCTCCACGCTTAACAAACGTGTTCAAGATTGCCAAATCTGTTCATTGTTAACATTATTGTGTGTGTGTGTGTGTGTGTGTGAGAGCTGACACCAAAGAACAGTAATGTGTTCAATTAAGGGCATTAATATAACCCTACATAATATCCAGCACTACTGTTAGAGCCCCTGCTATAGAAACAAAAACCTTCTGGACAATCAGATGAAGACTGGACACCTTTAAGTTATAAACATGTTCTAAAAAAAAAAAAAAAGTCGCTTTTGTCTGCGTGCTCTTTCTTAGTCAAATTTGTGTCGGTCAGAATTTGCCAGGTTGAGTCGATCGTTACGTTTTGTTATTCCTCAGGTCCAGAAGAGTCCTGTGTTCCGGCGAGAAGGAGCAGATATCCACTCGGACGTTTACGTTTCAGTGGCTCAGGCCATACTGGGCGGGACGGTACGCGCACAAGGACTCCATGAGACGGTCAATCTTTCTGTGAGTTAGTCCATTTACGCTCTTTCTTTTGTACTTAAGGTAGATTGAGATGTTTTCTAACCCGGTATGTGTCGCAGATCCCTGCTGGCGTCCAGGCCGATCATAAAATCCGGCTTTCTGGGAAGGGAATTCCACGAGTCAGTGGCTACGGCTATGGGGATCATTACATCCACATCAAGATTAAAATCCCCAAGTATGAAACGTTTCCTTTTAAAACTCATTTACATGATGTATCTATCTAATCAATGTGAAAGACACATCATACACACACGCACATACCCCTTCCCTACACATCACACACATACATCCCTACCCTACAATGAAGTAAACCCTTATTGTGTGGTGTCTAGGAGGCTAACTGAACAACAGCGTGCCCGGATCCTGAGCTATGCAGAAGATGAAGTGGATGTGGTGGGAACCGTTAATGGAGTCACTACAACCACTACAGGTGAACACACACACGTTCAGGAAATGACTGCTCTTCCTAGATGCTATAACAAATGATAACTATAATCCTATTGGCACGTCCCTCTTGTAGGTAAAAGATCTACAGGAAACTGAGAGTGATGTGGATGATGGGGACCCATAATTTCCTTACAGGTCATATGTATGTATGAGGAAAAGAACTCTGCTGCACCATGCTGAAGATGATCTTACTAGTGCCACATGCAGTGGGGTCTAGTTCGTGGAATGCGTCTAAGGAGTTCAATAAACGCACAGAAGCCCCCGACACCACTGGGAAAGGAATTCATTTTAACATAGCGTCATTTTGGGTTGAAAGATGTGAACTATATTATATACAATTACTTCATATTCCGTCACCTGTGCTTTAAGCCCCCGTGGCAGATGGGGTGCGCCTTCAGACCACACAAATCAGGTGCTGGATCTTCTCACCATTACACACCACTAAGAGCTGCTCTGCCTCCGTAGCTACTGTCATTTAAATGTTTATCATGTCACTGACCGAACCATCAGTAAAGAGCTTTCTAGGTCTACTGCTAATTAATTGTACTGTTGTTGTTGTTCCACTTTAGTTTAATCCTAATTTAAAGTATTAGTACGTAACCGTGAATGAATAAATTAGTTTTATTATGGGCTCCTTATCATTTTGCCTGTGTTAACTTGATTTTAATTTTGTTCAGTCTGTCAGCATCATTTATCAAACACCACTTGCACTTTACAAACCCTATCTAAAAATATAAGGCCAGGAACGTACAGTGAATCTGTTGAACACAGACTTCAAAAAGACAAAAACAAAATGGACGTAGTGTCCGTGATGCTACCCGCGTGATTTTGAAGCCTAAATGGGGCGGTGGCCATCTTGGTAGAGTGTCACTCTTGGATAAGTGAAACTGGGCAAAGAGGCGGGGCATATGGGTCTGGTTTCTAAAACCACGCCTAGCTCGCTCGATGTGAATGTCAAGTTGTTCAATATATAACTCAAATATTTTCACTCACTGGAAAAAATAAAGCTCATAATTAGCCCCACAGCAAGCCGTATTATAATTGTGAAACAATCCCAAATAACGCACAAACACCGCAGCAATGCCATGTTTAATGGCTGGCATTTTTATTTTATGTCGATTAAATTAGCATAGTTAGCACATCATCTAACAGACAATGAATAAAACCTTTTACAGCCACAGGAATAAACCTGTCACTCAAACTGGCCATGCCCTTAATTATGCAGAACTTCAAGGCTTAATATAATTTAAATGAAAGATATAAAAATAAATCAATAATTCACCCCCCTCACAGTTGTCACAAAGCGTAGAATTAGCTGTATAGACCAAAAAACACAATTTATACAAACATGTTCAGGGCTGAACCCTAAGCATTTTTCTTTATGCTGGCCGGTCAGCGAGTGGTTCCTGTTTTTACTTACCCTGCAAAAATTTTTGTTGGCGCCACAAAAAACAATTTAAATACTTATTTAAAATGAGTCAACAGTCAGATTCAAAGTACTGTATTTTCCGGACTATAAGACGACGTTCTACGGGGTTCTAGGGTTTTGAAGGATTTTAAGTACCCGTAAGTCAACCGTTTTCATTAAAATTACCATGTTTAAATCAAATCTGATTTTTTTTTTTTTTTTTTTAAATGGCGTCTCGGAAGGGGGGTGGTCTTATACAGAGAGTATAGCACAAAACTCAATTTTTCACCCGAAAAATAGGGGGGTCGTCTTATATGCCGGAAAATACGGTACGTAGGGTGCAATGTACCATTTGGGACGTAGCTCAGCTTTAGTTTTCTCCACCTGTGTCTAAGTCAGGTGCTGGATTTATAAAATTTAGTGGCGAGACAGCAGTG
Organism: Liobagrus marginatus; assembly: GCA_028566295.1. Lineage (NCBI taxonomy): Eukaryota > Metazoa > Chordata > Actinopteri > Siluriformes > Amblycipitidae > Liobagrus > Liobagrus marginatus. The sequence goes on along the minus strand of JAOUQX010073106.1, from coordinate 3,254 downwards.
ACCATCACATCGACTGTCCCTAGTGTCTGTTACGCTGGCCCCAGGCACCCCTTATTGTTGAGCCCTGATGTTTCTTTCTGCTGTAAACTTTGCTGTGGCATTTTAACATGGGACTCAATGAGATTCTGCTCTCTTTGGGAGGCTGTCCCTAGCGGCCAGTCGATGAACTGCAGTTTAAGTCACTTGTCCTATTGGCTTAAAGAGAAACTGGGAGACGTCGCTTGTCGAACATGACCAAAACTCCAATGTTAGTCTGTAACAGTAGATCTCTATTTAAAAATGGTATTATGAAACATTGAAATGACGGGAAACATTTTTGGCGGCAAATTTATTTCTCAAGATTTATACAAAAGCTTCCTGAGAGCATTTAAGCTTCTTTTCATACATTATGTACTAGTGAGATTCTAAATCGTGGCGTGATCTTGCACGTTAAAATATTTTAGGATCACGTGTCACAGAAATGCTCAACGCTAACAGCGCACAAACCATCTCCCTGCTGGTAACACCACTTTAAATAGCATTTAAACGTCAAAGGAACCGTATACGTGACATCAGAGCCGATAGTGTGTTAAACCGCACTACCTTACAATCTTACGAAGACAACAAATTGTACTAATATGTGCATACATTTTTAATACTGCCCTTTAACTTTAATCCCTTTCCAAAACTTTCATTACATTTATAAAAACGCTTACAGTAGGGCATTAAGTTGGGTAGAAAAAAAAAAACTGTTATAACAGGACATGTACACACCTAAACTCTCAGACAAGCGTCTAGAACAGAGGATCAGAGACTGTTGTTTAGAGAGCTGCTCCTGAGCAGGTTTTTGTCTAAAAAAAATCTTACTATATATAATAATAATAATAATAAACTGATTAAAGATACTGGAAAAGAAAAAATAACTTTTTGCCCGGACAACTTGTACTCAACTATTACAAAAGATGAACATTAACCGATTTGTAGGACGACAACAAACCATTAAGCGTCACGTGTGTGTGTCTGTGCGCGTGTACACTTTTAACCAGGATGACTATTCTATATTTTTTTTCAATAAGTACTTCATAATATATTTACTTGTTTCTCGAACAAATCAATAATCATTTACAGTTACTATTGTGTAATGTGTTTAAACACATTACACAAAATAGCTCTCAGAGCAAAACAACATGCAACTATGATATATATATATATTTTTTTTTACAGAATCTGCACTGCATATGTAAATCTGTGACTTTCACTGAATCATATCCTTTGTGACTGTATACATGTTTACTTTGTAACAGAAAGTGGATGTGTTCAGTAGAGCCACAAGTCTCTTGTGAGGTGTGTGTAGCTGTATATAATTAGGGTACTGGGAAAGAGGAAGTGCTTCGTCGTTAGCAGAAACATCTCGATTCTGCAATTGTTTGAGCATAAAAAAGATCATATGAGGTACCAAGCAACCAATCCGGCAAGAGCGGCGATCCACGCTGCTAACAGCACCTGTCCTGTGGGGTTTCTGAGGAGCGCTGCAGCCATCTGATAAACATACGCTGATCCTCCACTGGCAGCTACAGAAAGAGAGAAAGAAAGTGCAACACAAACATGAAACTGGAGCGATGTTACATAGCGCAGCGGTAGCGCACTCGCGTTGACATATACTCCGTGCGTTAGCGTTCGAATCCGGCCCCTGATCATTGCCCGGTCCCTTCCCCACTTCATTTCACTCTGTCCTATCACAAAGGCATAAAAGCCCGAAAAGAAGTCTTTACAAAAAAAATCCAATAAAGTTGGGTCAGTCTTACCCATTTTAGCAGCATAGTATGGACATTTGCTGATGTCTCCTTGCATATGGCCATGGATGGGACCTGAGTCAGGAATGTCTTCTTGAATCGTCTTCCCCATTTCCTCCAGCTCTTCGAAAACCTACAATAACCATAGAATTAAACTAAGTCAGCAAAAAGGAAAAAGGTCACACGTGCTAGCAACACACAATGTAGCATTTAACATTCATTCATTCATTCAATTAATTATCTAGCACTTTTCCTTTTCAGGGTCGCTGGAGTCTATCCCAGCTGAGGCGGGGTACACACTGGACATTCAACAGTTAATCGCAGAACTAACACTTAGAGACAGACAACCATTCACACACACATTCACTCCTATGTACAATTTAGAGTAGCTAATTCACCTATGCCCAAAGACATGTGTTTGGAGGCGGGAGGAAACCGGAATACCCGGGGGAAAACCCACGCAAGCACGCGTTTATTACCAGATGGACTTTAAAACCCAGAAGTCGTAACTGCTCAGTTGTGTACATGAGGAAAAAAAATGATGGATGAAGGTTTACTAAATGCTGTGAATATAATATTGCACTACTTGCAGTGCACAATTTTCAATCTATGCTACATTCATTATACAGTATCTCACAAAAGTAAGTACACCCCTCACATTTTTGTCAATATTTTATTATACCTTTTCATGTGGCAACACTGAAGAAATGACACTTTGCTACAATATATGTATGGGTGATGGTGGCTCAGTGGGTAAGGCTCTGAGTCAGTGATCAGAGGATCGGTTATTCGAGCCCCGCTCCAGACATGCTGCGTCATTTGGCTCATTGAGCAAGACCCTTAACCTCACTTGCTCCAGGGGCGCCGTTCGTTCTGGCTGACCCTGCGCTCTGACCCCAGCGTTCAAATTTGTATGGTGGGATATGCAGAATCAAAGAATTTCACTCTATGTTGTACTGTATGACGTGCACGTGACCAATAAACTCAACTCAACTATAAAGTAGTGTGTGTACAGTTTATATAACTGTAAATTTGCTGTCCCCTCAATATAACTCAACACACAGACATTAATGTCTAAACCGCTGGCAACAAAAGTGAGTACACCCAAAGTGAAGATGTCCAAATTGGCCCCAAAGTGACAATATTTTGTGTAGCCACCATTATTTTCCAGCACTGCTTTAACTCTCTTGGACATGGATGAGCTGGTGGATGTTAGAGACCGTGCGCTCCGCCATCTTCCGTTTGAGGATGTCCCACAGATGCTCAATAGGGTTTAGGTCTGGAGACATGCTTGTACAGTCCACCACCTTTACCCTGAGCTTCTTTAACAAGGCAGTGGTCATCTTGAAGGTGTGTTTGGCCCAGTCTCCGAAGGGAGTGGCTCATGCTCTGCTTCAGTATGTTGCAGTACATGTTGGCATTCATGGTTCCCTCAATGAACTGTAGCTCCCCAGTGCCGTAGTACCATGACCCCAGACCATG
>JAOUQX010073088.1:0-14082 GCA_028566295.1 Liobagrus marginatus | reverse complement strand
CTGTGTGTAATGAATGAATATAATATACAAGTTTCACTTTTTGAATGGAATTAGTGAAATAAAACAACTTTTTGATAATATTCTAATATTATGACCAGCACCTTTATATGAGTCGCGTGCTCTGCCAAATTACGAACTGGCAATTTCTTCAGCCACCTCAACACGCACGTGGTTTCATGCATGTATACCCATGTACCCTAAGTATTGTGACGAACAGCTTTGTGTAGTGTAGAAGCCTCCATAAGCACAAGGTGCCGTAGACACAAACGCAGCGGTCATCTTGGTTAACACGTCTTTATTTTACTTGTCACCAAACATCAAGTAGTACACAACAAAACTGAACGTCCATGCAGGTAGAGTGCAACAACCATAGACACTGGGGGTACGGAGCTTCCTGCTTTTATTTCCGGTGTCGTGATTAATTATAATCCTGCATATGTGTGTGTGTGTGTGTGTGCGTGTGTGTGTGTGTGTGTGTGTGTGTGTGTGTGTGTGTGTGTGTATGTGTGTTGTATTGGATATTTAACTATTATTAAATAAATTACCTTAAAGAGAGATTGAAACGTTAGTCAAACAAGAATATTCTTTATTGTTACCGGCAACAGGGAATTGTCTCTAACATGCTCAGCTGGAGGGCTGAGCATCTCAGACAGAACTCCAAATGATAGTTGTCTGGATGGGGCTTTTATTCTCCACAAATGAAGTTTTCTCTCTTTATATAATTATCAGTTCAGACATGAACTGATCATTATATAAAGAGAGAAAACTTAATTTGTTAATTTAATAATGTAATTCCCATTACAGTGTGCACAGTGATCACCACACAGACAACTGTACAGTGTTATGCCACCCTCTAGCGGCCGGCCTGGCCACAGTCCATGGGTATAACAAGTATAATCTGAACCGCACACAACTCCATATACTCTGTGCTTCATTTCCTAACCAATGGCGTGCATGCTAATCACAGCACATTTATGCTAACACTGTGCTCAGAATCAAGCATGAACATTAAACACAGAATTCACAGACACCAAACTGAAACCATGAATATGTATACATAAATAGTAATGGAGAATTACAGATTTAGGGTTATGAGCCGATGTGACTAGAAAAGTGTGTGTATGTTACTGCTCACATACTTGCAGACTAGATAAGACCACATAGAACAAAGAGTAGGTTTTCAATATAATTGGTAACAAAATCAAGAACAGAATGTCCACGATTAAGAGAACAGGCTGGATGTTTTACATTTTATACATGTAAAGGAGGATATTAAATGAACACACGTTCAAGCGATGCTTCGACTCCAATGCTTTATCATGAATGAAGCCTATAACGAGAACATACACTACCACCGTGCACACTGACGCACACATGCACGTCTAACCAATCACACACATCCATTACAGCTACACTAATATAACGTATTAATTCAAACCAATGACTTTTATGATAACCCAAAATAGTTGTGGCAAGTATTTTGTTTAACACAATAATAATTAACACATGTAAGTAAAGGAAATATTTGGATTGAAAATGGATTTTGAGAATTATTCAACACATCGCCCAACATGTATACAAATAGGAAGAATAACTGGGAAGCATTATAATTATGAGAATTATTTTGAGAATTATTCAGTCCACCACACACCACAGCATAAAAGATGATACTAGCAATACCAGACTGATAAAAGAAATGTAGCTGTTTATTACAGATGTTGAAGGATGCAAGCCTCCTAAGGAGGTACAGATGGCAGTTCACTGAGGACTGTGTCCATGTTTGTGGTCCAGTCCAGCTTGTCATCCAGCTACAGTCCAAAATTTTAATATCATTGTGTATGCAGAACTATTGCTCTGTGTGTTAACAAATAAGAAAAATAACACTTATATTTAAAATAAATAAATAAACAATGTCGGTCTATAATTAATCTAAGTGAGATCTATTCAAACATCAAAATATTCTTCATCAGAATCAAAACAAGTTTTATAATCATTTTCAGTGGTTTCGACGTTCAAATCATCTAAGTCACCTTGGAGCTCCATTTTCAGAAGTTGGTAGGATTTTTCAAGTAAGGAGAGTCGATGTAAAATCACAGTCTGTATGCATCAAAGGAAACAGACCACTGAAGCAAAGGTGCAGACAAATGACCAAAACAGGAACAATGAGGAACAGGTACGGGGCCCCCTGAATAAAGAAAGTGTACCATAGACCACAACCCACGTCTCCTTCCTCCTGTCTACATACCTCGTTAGCAACCGTCTTCATTTCGTAGAGTGTAGTGGTAATTGTACATCGTCCACATCGCTGGCTGGAATGTAGGTGCAACAGCATCACTTACCATGTGACAAACAGCCCCCTTCTTTGCAGGGATCCTGTCAAGAACCATTCTGTTCTGAATATCAGTGGAGTAGCGGAGTGCTGTCAGTTTTTTTTTATACTTCAATGGCTAGTTTTATTGCATTCACGTATGTAGCCAATCAGGGATGTGTAATCTTAAGCTGATTCTAAACTTGAGTGATACTGGGAAAACGCTGTACCTCAGAATTTCTGCCACTTGGATTTAAGTTGGTGTTGTGGTGATGGAAACATGTCATCAGAGAATGAGCGCTTCTTTACGGAATGTACCATGACACTTGTTTGCTTTCCCATCATACAGTCAGTAGATAGACACATTTTTGATAGTACGGTCAAAATGGATGAGACAAGATCTTTACTCGGAGCCATAGTGTTTGTGGTTACTGACGTAGGCCACACTTTACAACATAGTATGATTCGTTAGTATGTTGTTTCGCAGTCCAGTTGGCGAATTTCCAGAACTCGTTATCATGTGGGTGTGAAGATAGAGAGGTAACCCACATAATCAGCAGGACTGAGGTGATCATGAGAAGCTTATATTTCATGTTGATCTTGCACCCAGCACACCACATTCACACCCCCAGTGGCCAAAGTTAATGCAACATTCTTTGAACCCACGTGATGGCGCTTCAGGTGCATACATGCCTTCCCCGTACCCGTCTCGCACCTGGCCCGCCCAGCAAGCTATCGGGTGCCCCGTACACTTGTGTGTGTCCCTGGTGTCTGTCGGTGGCAGAAGAAAACGACGTGTGTAGTTCTGGTGAATCCAAGACGCTCGTCCTTCCACTTTACAGGCTGTAGGGGTCACAAGAAGCACTTGGAACGGTCAACTTTAACGTTCAGAGTCCCACTTTATACATCTGATGTCCTTGATCACAATCCACTCGCCAACCATTTCAAAAGCAGAACACAACCTTCTCACAATATTTAACCATTACATCGTCACACATGATAGTAAGGTCCCCAAAATTCACTCGTTGGGGTTGGTCCTGCACCCATGCTTGGAGGCCGGCTTAAAAGGGATCTTAAAAGGCACAGGTTAGATTTTGTTCTGTTAGTGAACAACCAGTGGCAGTGCTTTGGCCCATGGCAACCCAGTCTCTTCGCAGCATTTAGCTATTTTTAGCATTTAGCTAGTTTGTTCTTTAGAGTATTGTTTTCTCGTTCTACTGCTCCCCCACTCTCGGGGTACTATGTGCAGTGGATCTTAAACTGGAACCCAAACATGTTCGAGATGGATGCGAGTGCCTGTTTGACAAAAGGCGGTACCGTTATCACTACTGATTCTTTCTGGAATTCCCCATCTTGGGAAAATTTCATTAAGCAGCTCTTTAGCGAGTTTGTGTGTTTATCTGTGGGAAATTATTTCAACCCATTTAGAAAACTAGAAAAAAATGTCCATGATTACCAGACAGTATTTCTTCACACAGGATGGACTAAGTTCAATGAAATACATCTGTAAATATTGGAACAGTACATTTACTGTAGTTGAAATGGGGTGCCTGAGGGGGTTTTAACTCCCCATCCTACGTTGTGTCTGTTACACACAAGGCACCTTGCACAAAAATTCTGAATCCCTTTGCTATTTCATTATAATAATTATATAAGTATTATCATCATTTCATACATCCCCCCTGTTGACACATGGTATAGCCCATGACTCAATTCAGCATAATGATGAAAAATAATGAAAAATAATGCTGGGGCAGACAGGGCTTACCAGCAATGGCATGCCACACCTCATCAGGATCAGGTCAACGTCCCAAAGCATGCCAGAGCCACCCGCTCTGCGGTGCAGACCACACTGTAGTCCTGAGGAAACAACATCAATGCAGTGTGCATGTGCTGCACAGTTAAAAATAACTAAATGATCTGGGGGTAAAAATTTAATCAAAAAGGTAATAAATCAGGTCCGCATCCTTAATCAAATGAAAGTAAAGAATTATGCACAGAAAATTTTAAAATAAAAACAGACTAATGCACACAATTGAACTTTTGGAACCAAAAGTCCTTATAGCTTCGATCATCCATCTTTATCAATCAATCATTACCGCTGCACGCCGTAAACGCTTATCGCTACACAAGTACCAATGCAGGACACAAATGAAGATTAGAGCCATAAACACAAAAATACTTCAGAGAACAGAGAATCATATGCATATATGTAAAATACAGTAACCCGTACAGTACAACAATTCCAATAGTTCAAACAAATCAAATAACTAAAGGATTAGATCCATATTCATGGATGCACTATCACACTCAACTGATGGTCCAGTTCAATTATGATCTTAAGACATGCTATCCTCTAATGTGTGCATTTACGATGCCAAAATGTATGTTTGTGCCATAAAAGAGAAGGGAAAGGTGTTGTGTGTGAGTGTGTGGTGTGGGTATGTGTACGTGTGAGCGCGAGCCCCTCCTTCTCACACTGCCCCCCTCACACAAACACATCCTTTGACACACAAGACAGCAGACAAACAACAACACTTAAACACACATGAGTACTCAAATAATTACAGGTTAATCTGGCCCAGAAAACCACCCATCGATTACGCCAATCACTGCGGTCCTCGCCTGATCAGTTCACAGAATCAGTCAAATCGTACAGGCTAAATATCGCCTGCTTTGTGCATTTGTTTGCGCTGGCCAGCTTTTTCTGTGAATCCGACAGGCAGAGCCTTCCCAGTTTAGGCAGACTACTTATCTGCCTACCTGGTGGGTACCTGGGGGGTACCTGGTGACCATTCGAACCACCGGGAATGTCTGGGTGTACCGGTACAGGTAAATGCATTGGCTAGGACAATAATCAATTAAGCAAGGACTCGCTGGAATCCGACTCAGAATTGAACAGGGATCGGGCACTTCTACAATGCTAGTCACTGCTCTGAGATCTCGCAGAAACCCCAGTAGGTGGTCTGCCGCCATGGCCTTCCTCTAAACAAGGAAGATAAGAGTATCTACTGATGAGTGCTCACATGGTACAATTACTCCAGACCACACTAGGGTCTCAAATACCGTTTTAATGCCTTCCACCAGTATCTAAATGGATACTGCACAATCTTAGGCCTGTGTGAAAATGTCGAGGTGACGTGAAACGATTCACGATCATGAACGGGGTTTATATGTACATATGTGTATGGCTCAGAGAACATCTGGAATTTTGGACATTTCGCCAAAACAGTCAGATGGTCCAGATTGTAATCGTCAATTCGCAATCAGCAATGCGTAATACGCGCGAGCTAAGTTCAGTGATGTCATACAGTACCGTAGTAGTAATATTCAGTTTGTGTGTTGTCACGTCAGGGGTCACGGAATTCCGTGTGGTGGCCATCCAAGTCCCCAAAGCCTTCCACTTTACAGCATTCCCTTTCATCAGTGAAACATGTGGAACAGAGTCAGCCATATCAAACACTTTCTGAGTTTCAACCTGTAAACAAACTACAACAGCACCTTAACTACCTGACACATGCATTCTGCCTAGAATCACCTGTGATTCACAAAGAGGAAGTACTGGCAGACAGGATGTTGATAAAATTATATTGACGGGATTTTAACAAATTTTTTACATGTGTGCAGCGCAGCTGGAACTATAGCAGAAAGTGAGAAAAAATAAAGAAAAAATAAAGAATCACTCAAATCTGTGGAGTCAAATACCAAAATAGAGTGCCCACGTCGGGTCTTCATTCTATGTTGGAGAATGGTATAGCTTATATGTTTCTGGAGGGTGTAAGGTGACCCAGTCATCCATTTTACACTCCAGGCACAAACCTAATTTACATATCAAATCTCTGCCCAATGTTATACTAGGCATGTTAGTTATTTTCTACTGTCCCAAACATTAGGAAGTCACTAGTAAATTTATCAATTTCCACTCACAAGGAACAGAACTGACTATGTTTCTGTCAGGGGGAGTTTCCCCATGCCTCCACAAAGATGTGTGAAATGTCACAACTTTGAAGTGTAAGATCAGTCAGTTTTATAACAGATACTATAGCTCCTGAATCAGCTAAGAAATTTACAAGCACACCATTCACATAACTTTCATTACAGGCATGTCCAAATTTCCCCTTTTATTTATTTATTTTTTCAAAACATGTTCAGAATAATGTATGTTTGGCTCTGTAGAATAAATAGATCATATAAATGTTTCTTCATTGAAAAAGATAGTAGATTCACCCTTCAGTCGGAGCCCCCACCTCTCCTCCTCCACCACCCTGTGGCACACAATCTGCTCCCCACTCATATCTCATCGGCATTCCTGCACGTCATGGTTCTGGGCAATCTCTAGCCCAATGTCCTATTCTTTAATTTTGTTTTTTTTTTACAGATAAAACATCCGACATTTATCTCTGCCAAGCTCCTCCTCATCCTGGCCCACCTTTCATTCTTCCTCTCTAAGCTGGTACACCGGCTCCAGAAATCAACTTCAGCAGCCGTAATTGTGGCGGTAATTCGTGTCTTCTTGCTGGACCCCCTGCTTTTCCTCTTTCCCTCACAGAACTTTTACAGCATGATTGACGTGCTGAACAGCTGTCCTTAGGTTGCACGTATCGATGGTCACCCAACTTTGTGTTCTCACCAAGTCTGCTAGTTTTTATCGGAGCCCCCACAAAAGGATTCACAAATACTGATCTCAGTATTTCTCAGGTACAGTCAGTGGATTGCCACCCATGTTATCCGGGCCATTTAACACACTGTGTGGACTGCGTCGAAAAAATCGGAAGTCTTGCCATGTAGTGATTCACAGTCTCATCACAGTCCTGTTTGCATGTAATTAATTTCAGACAAACCTTCTTGAACCAGAAAACCCTCTGTGCTTGCTTCAGTGAGCTGGGCTAAAAAGTCTCTAAATGGCTGCAACAGGAGTGGAAACTTGAAGTCCCATCCCGTAAGTCGGGGCTCATCTGGAGGGCTCGCTGATTTACTGCTGATTCCAGATCAGGGTAGAGAGGCTGTTGCAATGTTGGTGAGTAATCGATGGAGGCCATGGAGGCAGAGGTGTTACTGCTGGTGCAAGCAGTGCTTGTAGCAGAGGCAGAGTGGTTGGGGTGGAGGTCGGATGAGAAGGTAGGCTTCCCAGCTCCGGGTTACGCTTTATCAGTGATTACATCTCAGCCGTAGGAGCATAGGGAAAAATAGAAAAGCAAGAAAAAGAGAAAAAATTTTGATTCAGACTTGTCCTGTCTAAATTTGCTTCTGACATCCACAGAATAAATGTCAACCAGACAACCTCTTTGTCTATGTTTTTTTTCTCTTCCTACTTTCATAATCTTTCATTCTTAGTCTTCTTTAAACTTATTTAAACATCTTAACAAAGAAGGTTCCTCTTTCAGGAAACTCAAACTTATCTTTATCAAACAACTAACATGAAACATACATTCCCATATTGGGCTAGTTCCAGACTACTTAGGAGTTCAGATTCATGCACACTTTTATCACACACACAACATTTACCACAGCACGACCCCATGACTGACAATCACTCACTTCTAGGCCCCGAACCTGGAGGTGAATTTTTAGGGGGGGTAGTGAAACGGCAGTACCAGCCCCCGTCCGCTAGATGGCTTGCCGCTGAACAATGGACTCTGACTCACTGCGACATCACTTCCTGTGTGTAGCATATATAAGACCTATGTGTGCCATTGTTCAGGGCGAGACATTACATGCTGGTGTTGGCTTAACCACGTTTGTCATGTGCTAGCTTAACGTTGTTCACCATCTGCTAGCTTTACCTTATATGTGCCACACTTACCTTTTGTTTGGATGTTACCCTGTTGAGCATGATTAAACACAACCTCCTTGCAAATGGATCCTACTCTCCCTGTCTATTCTGTCCAAACGTTACACGGGCGTATGCTTCCCCGACAAGTCATACTACCTGATTATAACAATAGCTTGTTGTTCAACAAAAAAATGAAGGGCAGGGCCAGTACAGCCAGTACAACCAGGTGTATGCTTCCCCAACAAGCCGTACTGCCCAGTTCTAACAGCATGCTTGTTGTTCAACAAAAAAAAAAGAAAAAGAAAAGAAAGTGCAGGGCCAGTTGTAACGTGCGAGTGACGAGCAGGCGAGAGAGCTGGATCCAAATGCGCAAGGCGCTTTATTTACACACACACCGATTTACACAGAAAACAAACCGAAGCGCGAACTCACACACGAAACGCGCACTTGAGGAAGTAGAAACAAAAACACAGCTAGCAAGCAGCTAGCGTTAACAAAACACAGGTGACTTACAAATACCACACTCGCAACTACAGCTGGACAGTCATTGCGGTTAGCGCGAATGTAACAAGGCATAGTCCAAACAAGGATAGACATGCTTTGTTGTTGAATGCCTTTATAGTGAACGTGTAAGTTCAGAGGTAACAGCACGTGATGTCAGCTCGCTGGGCAGAGTCGGGCACCACCATTACAGTATCCCCCCCTCCACGGAACACCTCCCGGTGTTCCCACATGAGGGCGGCAGCGGGGGGGCCAGGGCCATGAGTAATGTGGAGGCGTAAGCGAGGTCGAAGGGGGGAGCAGAAGGCACGGCGAGGCCAGAGGGGGGAGCGATGGGACCAGTGAGTCTGAGGTTGTCGCTGGATGTGCATAGTCAGCAAGAGCGTGGAGCGAGGGAGGTGCCAAGGCCAGAGGGGGGAGCGAGGCACGAGCAACGTCCTAGGCCGAGGTAGTCGACCGAGCGACGTCCTCGGACGAGGTAGCTGAAAGAGCGACATCCTCCACTTCCTAGGCAAATCCAGTGTCGTCCTCAAGCGAGGAAGGGCATGGAGCGACGTCCTCCGCCGAGCACAGGACCGGAGCAACGTCCGCCGCCGAGCGGTAGCCGTAACACGCACAGACTTGGCCAAGGGTGGGGGGGCAGGAACCGGCACCCCCGCAACACAGTCTTTGGGCCCCCTCTCGCTCAGGGCACTAATAGTCTATCTTGTTGTCACCCCAGGGCTCACGCAGGGCACATGGGCATAACTGGGGCCAGAACTCAGGTGGTCTTGAGGCAGCAGGTCGGGACTGGGCTCTGGGGCTAAATCGGGGCCGTGGATGAGGGGTAGCTTATCTATGGGGCCGATTACAGCCACAGGGGGCAGTTTGGGACCTGAACTAGGGTCGTCTGGGATCAGTGGGTCAGTAGAGATGGACTGAGGCTCACTAGGGTTTTCTATGGCTACATGGGGCTCTGTAGCTAGCTCTCTAACCTGGCTTTTGGCCTCACAGGGCCCTACCCTCACCTCACTGACTCGATGGGGCTCCTCAGCTTCTCCTGCACTTACGCCCTCGGCTGCACAGGGCCCTACAATAACCTCAGTGTCTACACGGGGCGCTGTGGCAGCGTCTGTGCCTGAGCTTACGGCTACAATGGGCCCTACAGTGACTGCAGTGCCTATCGGGGCCTCTATAACCTGGCTACCGGCCACACAGGGCCCTGCATTGAACTCAGTGACTCGATAGGGCTCCTCAGCTGCTTCTACACTTAAGCTTTCGGCTGCACAGGGCCCTACACTGTCCTTAGTGTCTCTACGGAGCTCTGCGGCGGCTCTAGTGCTCGAGCTAATGGCTGCAAGGAGCCTTATACTGACTGCAGTACCTGGGCAGGGCACTATGTTGGCTATGATGGCTATCTCTGGCCTAATAGGGGCTACAGGGATGAGCAGGGGCTTAACCTGGACCGGGGGGGCTAAACTAGACCCTACCCTTGGTTTTGAAAAAAAAACACTGGGGGCAAGTTTTGTTACCTGGGTGCGGGTGGGGGTCACACGCGGGGGTGACGCTGGGCCCAGAGCATGGCTTCACCAAAGTCTTTGGGATAGGCGGGGTGTTTTTGTGGTTGTTGGCGGCTTGCGTATGATTGGGAGGGTCAAACATCTCGCGGACCTTTAGCTCAAATTAGGCGTAGGACTCTTTTGCCCTCTGATCACGTTCCCACAAGTCCTCACCCCAGTCCAACGCCGGCCCAGAAAGCAGGGAGAGAAGCAATAACAAAACATAGGTGACTTACAAATACCGCACTCGCAACTACAACTGGACAGTCCTTGCAGTTAGCGCAAACGTAACGAGACATACGTTACGTAACGTGACGTCAGCTCGCTGGGCGAAGTCAGGCACCACCGTTACACCAGTACAGCCGGGCGTATGCTTCCCCGACAAGTCGTACTTCCTGATCCTAACAACAGCTTGTTGTTCAACAAAAAAACAAGTCAGCACCAGTACAGCCGGGCGTAAGTGTCCCCGACAAGTCATACTACCTAATTATAACAACACGCTCGTTGCCCAAAAAACCAAACAAAAAAAAAAACATTACAGATGAAGGAAAAAATATTTACTTAAATTAAGATAATTCAGCAGAATTTGCATGAATCAACCTGCAGACAGTACAGGAAGCCTCCACGTAGAAAAAGAGGAACAAGATCATGGAGATGGGATAAAGGCAGTCTGGTAGACATGTCATGAGGAGCATGGAGTTGTAACACGCCATCTAAAATACTATGAAGTCGTGTTCCCCATTCACTCACACACACACTACAGCCACGACCCACACTTAACCACGCTCATTCACAGAATCACGCACACCTGTTCACGTTTTGTCACCAATCACAGGGAGGTTAAAAGGAGCATGCTGGACTAGAACCGGCATAGCTCATTGTGGATTGTATGCGTATGTTTCATTGTTATCACGTCATGTCATTGGGATTTGCGTATGTTTCATGGTTTTCACGTTATGTCATTGGGATCTTCAAGTCAAAGTAAAAGGACTATGTTTCACAACCCTGCATCTGAGTCTCATTTATTCTATGGATCACGGCTCGCAATCTGAACACAGCCGTTTGGATGAAGAAAGCCATTACATAATGAGCTACCTATCGAGACTCAGCAGGATTGGCTAATGCCGGACGAGGGAAAAAAGGTGAGCAGTGGAGAGAGGTAGCGGCGGCTGCGCAGACAGAGCACGCCGGAGAGAGCGCACTCTTTTCACGGATACAGAGCCATCCGATGAGAAGTTCTTCGAGGTGGAAAAAGACCCCTGGCTTATGTGCGAGATATTCCGACAATTGTGCTACAGAGACAGACACCAGCACCACGATTCAGGAAGACTTTCCTCACCGCGTTTTTCTCCGCATCAGGGAGGCAGCGATGGACAACAGAGCCTCGCTGAGTATTATGCTACGTACTTCCCCTCTGAGTCAGATTCCTGCCCCGAGGACGTGATTTTGCCAGCGACGAGCGTGCCTCAGCAACGCCACCGTCGCAGAAAGCAAAAGATGCGCGCCCAGCTTACGGAAGTGCACGAGCCGGCCCGCCGAGACAGCCGCACGTTCTTCGAATCCACGTTCTTGGAATTCGAGCGGCGTTTGGCGGGTGTGATCCAGGGAGAGCGGGACGTGCACGAGTATGTTGCTGAGTTTATGGAGCAGGTGACTGAGGCAGAGCTGCACAGAAAGGACCTTGGAGTCGTGTTTTAGAGCGGACTGAGCGAGCCGTACCTCAACGACCTCACACAGTACAGGTACGAGCATACACCTCACGCTCTAATCAGTTTAATAAGGTCTTGCAGCTTCGAGCCAGCGAGCGGCAGCGACCACCCCGAACTTGTTCCAGAGCTGGAGCGGGTGGTTCCAAAGCCGGAGCAGGTGGTTCCAGAGCCGGAGCTGGTGGTTCCAGAGCCAGAGCGGGTGGTGTCAGAGCCGGAGCGGGTGGTTCCAAAGCCGGAGCACACGTCCGGAACCGACGCGGCTGCTAACAGTAATGAGGGGTCTGACTCTGACTGGGTGTCTGAGGGCGACTGGATGTCGTAGATGGACGACAAATCTGCATCCGCCGACATCCAGAGTCTTTCCCCAGTAACTTACCAGGTCCTTGAAACTGTCCCAGAACCTGTTTTCCAGGGCCGGCGAATGCGGTGGTGCTGGACTGGACGTGCAGAGGTGACTGGCTAGCGGAGGAGGCTGAGGTTTTCGATGGCCCTCCTCACCCCCTACCTTCGCCTGAACGTTCTATGGATGTACTTCACTGTTATGTATATTGTTGGGTTTACTAATGTTTGGGGGGTTAAACTTGCTTGTGTATACTATGGGGTTCACGTGTTGTATAATGTTCCTAAGCCTGACCATGTCACAGAGCCGCCCCACACTAGACACTGACCACGCCCCTGAAATTGACTATAGGGGGGACCAGGTAAGGTTGTTGGGGTTGTTGTTTCGGCTACTGCTTGGCGTCGGACGTCGCTCCGTTCCCGATCGCGGCTGAGGACATCCCTCCATCCCTCAGCTCGTCTGAGGATGCCGCTGCTTCCGCCTACGAGGCGGAGGACGTCGCTCGGTCGACTACCTTGGCCACGAACGTCATTCGTGCCTCGCTCCCCCATTTGGCCTCGGTGCCTCCCTCGCGCCCCCCTCCGGCCTTATCGGTCCCTTAGCTCCCCCCTTTGGCCGCTCTGGCACCTCCACGTTCTCCATGGCCCAGGAACCTCCGTTGGTCCATGGTCGCGCCCCAGCATCCTGGACCCCTCCCTGAGGCCCCTGGCCCTCCCCCATGGCCTGCCGTAGGTTTTAGATGGTTCCGTCTGCGCACCCGGAGTGTGCGCTTAAGGGGGGGATCTGTAATGCGCCATCTAAAACACTACGAAGCCGTGTTCCCCGTTCACTCACACACACACTACAGCCACGCCCACACTTAACAACGCTCATTCACAGAATCACGCACACTTGTTCACGTTTTGTCACCAATCACAGGGAGGTTAAAAGGAGCATGCTGGACTAGAACCGGCGTAGCTCATTGTGGATTGTGGATATGTGTATGTTTCATTGTTATCACGTCATGTCATTGGGATTTGCGTATGTTTCATGGTTTTCACGTTATGTCATTGGGATCTTCAAGTCAAAGTAAAAGGCCTATGTTTCACAACCCTGCATCTGAGTCTCAGTTATTCTATGGATCATGGCTCGCAATCCAAACACAGCCATTTGGATGCAAAAAGCCATTGCAGTTGTAACGTGCAGGCATGTGCCTCACGGGGTTTTATGTTCATTTGTTGCACATGCTCACTTGTTTTGCACGCACACTGATCACCACGCCTTAAACGGCTCATTACTAATTATGTTTTAAGTGTCATGCCTTAGTTAATCATGTGCACGTGTGTAGACCAATTATGTGGGGGTTTAAAAGGGCAAGCATTGCCTTGGAGCAAGGCAGGTGATTGTGTAAAGTGTAGAGGGAGAAACATCCGTGTTGTATGTTTATGTTGACCGTGGACTTAGAAATAAAGAAGTTATGTCTTGCAAGCCTGCGCCCGTGTCGTATCTACGTCCCGGATCACGTCTTCGGGCACGCGATCAGGCATGAGCCGAAGCCGATCCGAGCGAGACCCCTGTCACAACAGTAGTGTGACTAGTGTACCAAAATAGTCTGCAAAGGAGTTTACTCAAGAAACTGTTTGTGTAAAAATGAGCAGGATTTTATAAAAAAAAGAAATTAAAAGACATAATCTATAGGCCCAAATATATTGGAAATTAAAAGACACCTTAAAAAAAGGAAACTAACAAATATATGTTGGAACAGACATAAAACGATGACGTGGCAATGACTTTTGAATTAAGGGGATTTCAAAACAGGGAAAAAGTCAAAGTCATGCAAGGTATGGAGAAATTACAGTACAGGTGCTGGTCATAAAATTAGAATATCATCAAAAAGTTGTTTTATTTCACTAATTCCATTCAAAAAGTGAAAC
>JAOUQX010073040.1:0-14090 GCA_028566295.1 Liobagrus marginatus | reverse complement strand
TTGTCTGCGCCGTCAGTCCTTCCGGCGGCCGCCCTGGCCACGCCCCTCGGTATGTCGCCGGCATTGCGGATGTTACACCAACCATATTTTTTTAACCAACGGATTGTGGAAGGTTGTAGCTCCTAGTGTCAGACTGCTTATCAAAGGCTTGTGCCCAGAATTCTGGGTCCCAGAGCAAGGACTCCCAACTGCTTGGATTAAAAAAATTGGATAAATGTAAGTTACTCTGGATAATGGCATCTGCCAAATGTTAGAAATATAAAATGAAAGGTGCATAGTGTGTAAGCAGACAAGTCAAACGTGAAACAGTGAAACAAAACAGCCTTTCTCCAGGACCATGGTGCTATACAAAACAACAGAGTCAAATAGATAAGAGACAGAGCTACATAAAGCAAACAACAAGACAACTACAAAAGTACAGCCAAAAGTGTTTAATGTATATGAACTAAGAACAGAATTTCCACTTATGTATGTAACAAACTATGTATGTGCAGAGCGGTTAGAGCGCCGGCCTCACAGCAAGAAGAGCTCCGGCCTCACAGCAAGAAGGTCAAGGGTTCGAATCCCACTCAGGGTGTTTTTGTGTGGAGTTTGCATGTTCTCCCCGTGCTTGCGTGGGTTTTCCCCGGGTACTCTGGTTTCCTCCTGCCTCCAAACACATGCGATTGGACATAGGTGAAATCGAGCTATCGCGTTAGTTCAGTCAGTTGCGTCAGTCGAGGTGCAATCAGCCGCACCAGGTGTTTCAGGTACCGGCTCAATCACAGCAACCCTTCAAAAGCCGCTGCCAGCCTCGCTCTATCGCCCCGCACGCTTCAACAACCCACCTCTGCCCCCAACTCCGCCAGGCAAACACCAACCACATCAAGGAGAGCGCAATCGATCGCTCGGCGTCGGCGCCTCCGGCCAGCGCGCAACCACCAGCCCCCCTCACGCGGCGGAGGAAACACCAAGCAACAGCAGCAACCGCGCACACTTGCGCGCACAGCACCGGATCCGTTCCGCACCCCAGGGGGGGTTGACTCGCCGCTCTCCCCGCTCGGTCCAAGCAAGGCGCTCGGACGAGCGCGGGAGTCCGCCCAGAACGGATCCATACCGCCAAACCTAATGGTAAGCCCTATCATGTTTATTAATCACATCGACGCAAGCAACCGTCTGAAATGCAGTACCTTGTCTTGTGCTAATGTCTAGAGCATTTCTATATGCTAGATTGTTGCGCCCTCTGCATTTGCTCGAGACACTTCAGATGTAAATCTGGCAAATAGAATTCATGCCACCGATTTTGCTGGTCAAACAACTCTTTCATCATCTCGTGTTCGAGATCCACCTATGGGAAGGGCCTTCGCACCTGACCTCTGTCGAAGCATACAATTGCACCAAGTATGGCTAGACAGACAGACGCGTGCAGCCTATGCCTGGTAATAGCACGCCCCCTTTAATATGTTTTCCTGATTTCAAATCGGAGGTGCTGGAGCTGTCCGCTTTTCACCATCCGCCTTTTTCCTCCACGGAGGATGAGAGGCTGCATGCGCTGTGTCCGGTTTGTGCGTTTCAAACATATATAACCAGGACCAGTGTTTTTCGGAAGAACGATCAGCTTTTCATTTCATGGGCGTCTCCGTATAAAGGGAACCCCGTTTCCAAGCAACGCCTCTCACGCTGGCTCAGCGAAGCGATCACTTTGTCGTACGTGTCGAAAGGGGCGCGACCCCCGGGAAACATCAGGGCGCATTCTACGAGGGGCTTAGCCGCCTCTTGGAGATTGTTCAGGGGTGTGTCGTTGCGGGACATCTGTGTTGCCGCTAGCTGGGCTTCGCCACACATGTTTGTGCGTTACTACCGGCTGGATGTCACCAAGCCTTTCGTGGCGCATGCTGTCTTGGGGGTAGGGTCTGTCCTAACCCCGGGACAGATGTGTTTGTGTGCGCGGACGTGTCACGAGGCACGTATTGCGAATTATTGCATATTTCGAGCCTGGGTTGTGCTAGTATTTTCGACCTGCGTGGGCCTCATGCAGGTTTCATGCCCTGCCTGCGCATTACGTTCTGCGAACGACAGGGTTGTCAGGTGCGTGTTTTTGGGGACGTGTCAGGCACCAGCCCTTAGGGGTGGCCGTCTCTTTCTGGCGTACAGAACCTCACTGTGGGTGTATTGGGCAACCGGGGAGCTGTCCATGTCTCTCCCATAGGTGGATCTCGAACATGAGATGATGAAAGAGAACAATAGGTTACTGTCGTAACCCCGGTTCTCTGAAACATCGAGTGGAGAGATCCACCAGCTTTGCCCTGCTTGCCACACGAGAAGCGAATACATTTACTGGAGAATAGTGATGTGCGCAGGCCTTTTATGCGCTCTGGTAAAGGGGCGTGGCATTACCAGGCATAGGCTGTGTGCGTCTGTCTGTCTATCCAGACTTGGTGCAATTGGATGCTTCGACAGAGGTCAGGTGCGAAGGCCATTCCCATAGGTGGATCTCTCCAATCGATGTTTCAGAGAACTGGGGTTACGACAGTAACCTATTGTTTGTAATAATATAATAATAATAATAATAATAATAATAATAATAATAATTGAATAATAATAACCTCTGTTTTACCACAGAGATAGTAGGGTCTTTACAATATGTATGCATATGTGCTTCAAACACCTCTTTCTGATTGTTTTGGCTCTTGATCAATCAGTTAATTACCACATCATTTACCAAACTTACCAATAACCCGAGAAGTATCAAATATCCCACAATGTTTTTATACCTGATTTGGTTTTGGTTTTGCCAAGAGTACAAAGTAAAGATTGAGCCCTTTCTGGATTGTCTTTATAGTGAAGCAGAAGGGAACAGTAACCAAAGCAACTCACATTTAAGGAGCTCCTGGTATGTCTGAGGTATTGGTGAAGATACGATCCCCGTGTTTTTTACTGTAGAACAAAGAAAGCATTTTAGAACAAAACATGAATTGAAAGTGAAATGTCACATAAACGTTAAAGAAACATCAATTAAATGCAAAAGTCTCAGTGAATACCTCTTTCAGAGATGGAAATGAATCGCCACTGGAAAATTAAGTGCAGTTGTTTTATAAGATTCGAGAGAGCATCCGCGTTAAGCTGAATTGGACGAGGGGGATGTGCTGGA
This sequence comes from Liobagrus marginatus, assembly GCA_028566295.1. Lineage (NCBI taxonomy): Eukaryota > Metazoa > Chordata > Actinopteri > Siluriformes > Amblycipitidae > Liobagrus > Liobagrus marginatus. Next base: position 10,960 of record JAOUQX010073040.1, on the reverse strand, counting down.
AGTGGGGTCTGGATGAACTTTGATAAATGGCAAATAGAAGGAGCACTCTGGAAGAAAAGCACACCTATATTAAACAACATGCTAGTAATGAAAACCTTTTTGAAACATGAAACGTGATGATTTCCCTCATTAAAATAAATGAAATGCATAAAATAATTAATGCATTAACTGTCAAAATCCATCCATCCATCCATCCATCCATCCATCCATCCATCCAGAAATTAACTGTATCCATCCATTCTATGGAATGAATACCTGTACACTCAACTGTACATCTGCAGATTAACAGCAGTCAATCCATCCACCCATTTCCTCTTTTATGGAATAAAAATAGTATTAATCTGTGCAGCTATCTGTGCATACAACAAAGACTTCATGTATTCATCCATCTATCTATCTATCTATCCATATATGGAATTAATCCATTCCTGGATTTAAAAGTAACCATCAATTCATCATCCATTCACTCATTCATTCAGTCCTTCAGTCTTTCCCTCCCTCATTGACTCTCTCGTTCACTCACTCACTCCCTGGTTCCCTCCCTTGTTGAATTCAATTCAATCCAATTCATAAAGCACTTTTAACAATACACATTGTCCCAAAGCAGCTTTACAGAAGGTAAACAGTAAGAAGAAAAAGAAAATGTTTGAAATGTATCCCAATGAGCAATGCTGAGACGACCTGAATCTTGACCCGTCCTTCACCCGTCCATCAGTCAGCGGCAATCCCCTTCCTGTTCCTTGTTCACTCACTCACTCACTCACTCACTCACTCACTCACTCACTCACTCACTCACTCACTTGTTCAGTCACTCATTCACTCCCTCATTCCCTCCCTCGTTGACTCACTCACTCACTCCCTCATTCACTCCCTCGTTCAGTCTCTCACTCCCTCGTTCACTACCTCGTTCACTTCCTTGTTCACTCCCTCGTTCACTCCCTCATTCATTCACTCACTCACTCACTCACTCACTCACCCTTAACAGAATATAAGAGATTTTCCACAAGTATTGTTGTTGGCCGAAAATTTAAATCCATCAATATTCTTTTTCTTTTTTCGAATGTCTTTTTGTAAGTGTACTTACTTGTAGAAAGTAGATGTCATTGTGGGTTTGTGAGATCTGCTCCAGGCGCTGTAGTTCAGCATCTCTGCTCTTCAGATCACTGATCTCCTGTTCCAGTCTCTCTAAAAGACTATTAACTTTCCTCACAGCAGATTCCTCCTGATCCAGGAACAGCTCATTCACTGCACCCTGCCTCGTTCTGATGAAGTGAATCAGCTCTGTAAAGCTCTTCTCATTATCCTCCACTGCCTTTACTGCTGATGTCTTTAAAAAATATGATAAAAAACCGTATGCACTTACATATCGCATCATATAAAGTATTTCATATAAAAACCTAATGTCTATATGTAAGGACAAACACACCCTGAATGATTGAATAGCTTGTTTTAAATTGTGCTCGTCTTTTTCCCAGGTCTGAATCCTTTTGGCTGTTTGGTGTTGTATTTTCCCTAGTTTAATCTAAAAAACACAAACAAACAAAAAAGGAAGACTGAAAGAAATGCAAGCAAATAAACACTTTGGTTGATCCATATTTTATATAGTAACATAATACTTAACATTTTTAAATCACAGCATACCTTCTTCTCAGGCACCTCATCCCTGATCAAAACGACATCATGATTTTTGTGTTTATTAGTAATGCACAGGCGACATATGCACCTCTGATCTTTGCGGCAGAAAACCTTCATGAGTTTGTTGTGCCTGGGGCAGATGCTATCTTTGAGGCTCCCCGTAACCTCTACCAGCTTGTGTTTCTTTCCCTTATGCAGGATGTTATGCAGTTCTATATGATTTCCACAGAACGAAGCCATGCACTCCATACAGGACTGCTCTGCTTTACCCTTTCTCGCTGTGCACCCGTCACACTCCACATCTGAGGGGGCTGTGTAGCTGAAATCTGCAGGCTTTGCTGTCTTTTCATCCATGTTAGTAGCAACAGGAGCTTTTCACAAGTGCCAGTCTGACTAGTTTCGTTTCTTCTGTACATCTGTTTGGTTTGGGTGTGGATTTGGACTGAGGCCTGAACTGATGACTTTGACTCAGAGGAGTGTGATACACTTAACCACAGTAACAGCCAGATCTGGTTTCCTATGTGTACTTAACTGTTTCCTAACTTGTATTTAACTTGACTGCACAATACGAGGATCCAGTTGAATCCTGGACTAAATGTGATAGAGTGCCCTCTTGCGGTTCGAGGAACAATTGACACTCATTTAAAGTAAAGAAAGTAAAAGACTTTCAAATTACATGAGCCAATATTTTATTCACAATAAAACATAGATAATATAAAAAAAATGTGAAATACATTTTTGTTGCCCTTTTATCCACTAGATGAGCTCATTTCAATTTTGATGCCTGCTACAGGGTTGTAAAGAGGGGGCAACAAATGGATGAAAAAGCAAGAACTTTAAAAAAGATTCAGCTGGGAGAACATCTATCAACTAATTAAGTTCATTGATATCAGGTGTGAAACATGATTAGCTATAAAAGGGATGTCTTTGAGAGGCAGAGTCTCTCAGAGTTAAAGATGGGAGGAGGTTCTCCAAGCTGTGAAAGACTGTGTAAAAAGATTGTGGAATACTTTAAAAACAATGCTCTTTACATTACTCAAATAGCAAATGCTTTTTAAATCTCATCATTTACAGCACATAACATCATCAAAAGAGTCAGAGAAACTGGAGAAATCTCTGTGATTAAGGGACAAGGCCGAAGAGCTTTATTGGATGCCCGTGGTCTTCGGGCCCTCAGACGACACTATGATTGTCTCTATGACATCACTAAATGGGCCCAAGAATACTTCCAGAAACCACTGTTGGTAAACGCAATATGCCGTGTCATCTGCAGATGCCAACTAAAGCTTCATCATGCAAAAAGGAAGCCATATGTAAATATGGTCCAGAAGCGCCGTCGTGTCCTGTGGGCCAAGACTCATCTAAAATGGACTGTTTCAAAAAGGAAAAGTGTTCTATGGTCAGACGAGTCCAAATTTAACTATCTTGTTGGAATTCACGGATGCAATGTGCTAAAGAGGAGGGAGACTAAAGAGGAGGGAGACTAAAGAGGAGGGAGACTAATGAGGAGGGAGACTAAAGAGAAAGGAGACTAAAGAGAAAGGAGACTAATGAGGAGGGAGACTAAAGAGAAAGGAGACTAAAGAGGAGGGAGACTAATGAGGAGGGAGACTAAAGAGGAGGGATACTAAAGAGAAAGGAGACTAAGGAGGAGGGAGACTAAAGAGGAAGGGACACTAAAGTGGTGGGAGATCTTCCAGCATGTTATCAACATTCAGTTTAAAAGCCAGCATCTCTGATGGTATGAGTTGCATAAGTGCATACAGTATGGGCAGCTTGTATGTATTTTTAAGGCACTATGAATGCTGAAAGGCATATACAGGTTTTAGAGAAACATATGCTCCCCTCCAGACGAGCTCTATTTGAGGGAAGGCCTTGTGTATTTCAGGAGCACAATGCAAAACCACATACTGCAGCTATTACAACAGCATGGCTTTATCGTAGAAGAGTCCGGGTGCTGAATTGGTCACCTGCAGTCCAGTTCTTTTACCTATAGAGAACATTTGGTGCATAATTAAACAAAAAATATGTCAAATATGACCAATAGCTGGAAACCTATATCAGGCAAGAATGGGATCAAATTCCAACTCATAACCATGCTGTCCAGACGTCTTCAAACTCTTTTGAAAAGAAGAGGAGATGCTACACCACGGTAAACATGCCCCAACTATTTACAGACCTGTAGCAGGTATCAAATTTTAAATGAGCTCATTGTGTGCATAACATTCTAACAAAATCCTTTATGCTATCTGTGCTCTATTGTGAATGAAATATTGGCTCATGTGATTCAAAAGTCTTTTAGTTTTTTTATTTTATTCAAATTTAAATATCGTCCAAACTTTCTGGTTGTACAATATTTGGCAGACAATGACAATAAAGCTTCTTGAACTTGACCCTAACTGACAGAACTGACACTGACACATGACAGACACAATGTCAGCCTGTCACTCCCAAGGACTATGGTCAGGTCAGCCACCAGAGGGCAGCAGTGAGGCACCAGAGGAATATAGATGTGAACTTTGTGTGTGTGTGTGTGTGTTGTTTCCATCCATTCTAGGACATAATCAAACACACCTACACACACTCACCTTATAATCACACAGGGGATAAATGGGCCATACTAGCTCACCTCCGTGTGGATCATTGACAGTGTTTCGTGTCTCACTGCACTGCTTGTCGTGTAAGTGAAGGGCATTTATTGTTTTTCTTGCTTCAGAAGTGTTAAATAAAGAAGCACTATGTTCTCCCGGCAACGTTACTGCCGCAACGCCGCTATCCTCTTGTCACACAGCCTCAGCAACGTGAAAATATTTTTAAATTATTGATGACTTAAAACAATTATTATGCCTTTTGTAAGTTATTACTGTCCTATATTCATTAGTCTCAATGTGTTGTACCAGGAAAATTACCACGTCACCAAAAAAAACAACAACAGGAACAGCAATCAGTATCGGAGAGTACGATGAAAAAAAACTGGTACATGATTCTTTAAAACTGGTATCGGTGCGTTCTTACATTTTGGTATGTTTAGCACAAAGTTAATCATGTGTAAGCGGTCATACAGTCAATACTGTTATAAATGTTTTATGCTAAATGGATTTAACACACAGACAGATTTTGATTTAATTCTTAAAATCAACGGTTTAATATGTATTGAACATTACATTACCCATCATTTTCCAAGAAAGAGGTTTAATCACACTAATAATGTTTATATCATAAAATTTATATGTGGATTTTTGAAAAAAAAGTGTTTAACATTGAAAAAAAAGGCATTTATTAAAGCTAGAACAATGAAGCTAACAAAATCCCAGTCAATGATTACGCTTCAAGTTCTTGCTGCAATTTTCCCAATAAGATCTCCCCGACTGTATATTTGTTTGATAATTCTATACATAATATATGTTAAAGACATACAGTACATCTACCCTCAACCCAGTGTTTGTAGTGTTTCCCTAGGCATAGTACGGCGTTAAGAACGCTCTAAAAGTATCATAAGATTCTTTTAATCTCTAACAGAACCATATTCCAGAAAGATTATTTTCATCTTAATTTCATTCACCTTATTTGGTCTAATTCAGATTTAAAGGCACGGTAGGAAATTTTGAGATGATTTTGTTCAAAAACAAATTGTTAAGCTGTTTCAATGTCTCTTCATATCTCGATAGCACTCTTTAAATTAACTGTTCAAAATGTATTTATATCGTCTGTGGAAGGTGTAGGACTCAAAAAACTTTGTCCAATCAAAACGTTTGGTCTGAACATTACGATAGGCCATCCTGCCTGTTTTGGAAGAAGGGAGGAGGGCAGGTCTGTCTATTGATAACCACTCTGAAATCTCCTACTCCACACCTTTAAATTGCACCATTGGTTCCTTCTCAAGAACCCTTTCAAACTAGCTTTACCTGTGTTTAAAGAACCATGGGGTTCCATATGCTGTATATGGGCAGAAGAAGCATTTTTTCTTTTTTAAGAATGTGGTTTTTTTCCAAGTAACATCTTTCCATCACTGAATAGGTAATTGTGAAGGAAGACTAAATTAAAACGTTTTAAGTGTTCTGCGCTTCACGTACTCGGCAATACACTGTAAGATCTTTACTTCGTCTTCTGTAGGTTTATAAAAGCTCTATTTTGGTATATTTTTTAAAATATCAAATTAAACTTGATGAATCATCAGGACTTTGATTCGTCTTGGATCATACACACAGTCCTCCTCTAAGCCACAGGCCACCATACCACAGTCCGGAGGCACCCAGGCTGTGTGATAGCCATGCTGATGCCAGGTCTTCTGCAGAGGATGGCCTTGATAATTAATTTTCTTCACCTTACCCACTCGTACTTTCACCTTGACGATTGCTCCTGGTTGGCCATTTCTTCTCCGTGCATACTTACAAGCTTTATTGTAACTGCGGCTTAAATAGACCCCACGGCCGAGCATGCCAGTCAAAGAGGGGATGAAGCCGTGAGCTTGGATCTTTGTGGCGTTCCTGAATGTAGTACCATGATACATTTCAAAAAACCTGTGGCCGGGATGTTTTCGGCGACGGCAATCGGCCATTAGCTCCTCTCCGGAATTTTCAAGGCCTTCCTCCGCATTGGTAGGAGATTCTTCCAATTCTCTGTTGTCAAAGAACAAGGAAAATCAGAGTATTAACAATTTTGAATGAATCTTTATATATCGCTCTATAGACCATTGGGACGTGGTTGCTCAGTGGTTAAGATTTTGGATTGCTGATCAGCAGATCATGGGTTTGATTTCCAGCACCCTTGATGGCTCAGTTGGATAAATTAGATAATTTTGCTTTGAATAATTTAATCTGCCAAATGCTGTAAATGCGAATATCACACTTACTCAGCATAGCCATCAGCGAAGTCATCCTCCAGTTCATCATTCCACTCCGTATCACATTCCAGCTCCGCTTCCATCTTCACAAGATCTATTGTTTGACTAAATCCTGGAAATAAAAACTATTTATTATTAAGCTACTGTCATTTAGTGGCATTCTAGGGTTTAAATTGTCTTAAGAAACTAATTTATTCATGTACTGAAAGAAATATATTGACAGAAATGTATTGATTTCTAATCAAAGGGAAATTCCACTTACATGTTAAATATAGTTCCTGCACATTCTTTGCGGCAACATACAGTAATACATTAAGAGCTGGGTGTGTAAACTTCTGAACAGGATGATTAGCTTGAATATTAGTCAGGGATCTAAATTTTTTCATCTAGAAACGCAATTCAGGGATATATTATGAATCTTTCCAAATGATATAATGATAGCATTCACCCCAATCATCCTGTTCAAAAGTTTACACTCCCTTTGCCTTTAAATGGCATCATCATATGATGACTTCTTTGCACATCAGTGAATATTTGCACCTTTTGCAATAATAGATGGGTACGAGTCCCTAAGTTGTCCTCAGTTTGGAAATGTATTATAATATCCATTATCATAATATTATAATAACCATTATAATAAAAATGGTTTAATGGTATAATCTTACAATCAAATAGCCTTAGTTGGAATTTTCTGAAGAATTGTGTGTAGGAAATTCATGCAAAACAAATTGATGTCCAGTTATCCGAAGCATAAAAACAGGCATCAAAACACTGAATTAAAAATCAAGAGAAAAAATTAAATAAGCATCAGTTACTATTAATAACTAATCATGATTAAAATGCAACTTTTTTTAACGACAAGTAGTCAAACTTTAATGTATTTCTAAGAAATACTAATACACTTTTAGATCGATTGGACAAATTGATAAAGCAAAACAGTGACAGAGAGAGATTAGAAATGTAGAAGAAATCCAATCTTACCTGTACGTTCACAAACTTCTTCGTAATTCTCAGGTATGTTGTCTGGCCACTATTTATAAAACAAAAGCACATGAAGTAACGCCCCAATCTACGTAAATTTGGAACTCGTATGTGTCGAACTGTGTCAGACAATGTGCTTCCTAGGAATAGGTGTTAAAAGTGAGAGGGTGTGTATTCTTACGAAGGATAACAAACGACCTTCTAAAAAAATTTATTCCATTCACAACAAGACAAACAAAGTAAAAGAGTTTTAATGCAGTGTTTCGTTAGGACACATGGTTCTTTATAATGTTTTTTGAGAAAATGTAAGGCTCCAGTAGTGTTTCTCCAGGACAGAGTCTTTACTTGAATTTGTATAGAGCATGTGAGTCCATAATAGTGCTATCTCTATCAGATCTATCATCTCTGTCTGGGACATGTGGGTCCCTAGTAGTTTTTCTCTAGGACATGTGGGTCCTCAGCAATGTGTCTCCAGTACTTGTGGGTCTTAAGTAGTGTTTCTCTAAGCGGTGTTTCTCTAAGACATGTGGGTTCCCAGTAATGTCTCTCCAGGACATGTGAGTCCCTGGTAGTGTTTTTCTAGGACAGGTGTCCCCCCAAAAATGTCTCTCTAGAACATGTGGGTCCCCAGTAGTGCTTGTCTTGCACACAATAGCACAAATGAATAGCTAGAGGTGTTTCTCTAGGACGTGTCCTCCCAGTAATGTGTCTCCAGGACATGTGTCCCTAGTATTGTTTCTCTAGGACATGCAAGTCCAAAATAATGTCTCTCTAGTGACATGTGGGTCCCCAGCACTGTTTCTCTAGGACAGGCCAAGACCACATACCTGGTATATCGACCCCTGAATAATTTGTAGAATTTACCTAGAACTTTAGAAATACCTGTAATGCAGGACATACAGCCAGACTAAACCTGGTCAAAAAAAGGTATGGTGGCGTTTGGGTATTTTAAGAAATTGTATAACACAACATTTGTATAACGTTTAATATTCGCATAGTGTGTTTTCATGGCATTTAAAGTCCTAATAATGTTTCTCAAGGAAATGTGAAGCTCAAATTTTGTTTCTCAAGAACACCAAGCAGGCATTTTACTCTGGAACAGGTGTGGTGTATGTATTTTAATTATATCTCTAGTCATATTATGCAGACATGTTGCATACTGCCTAGTAGTGTTTTGAATTTGTAGTGAATGTGTAGTGCGCTAGAATGAGGGAGAGAAAATAAGCTCTAAAAGTTAAACATGGACAAGGACTATGGCCCAGACGGCCACCAGATGGCAGTAGAGATTGTCTGTTTGTGTGAACATTTTCATTCTCAATGCTCACACGCACACAAACAGCACATAATCAATCACAGCTGCACTGTGCTATGTTAATCACAACACGGGGGATATAATTTGGTGACGCCTGTCTCCCAAGTCGGTTGTTAAGGTTTAGTAGCTCCCCGTATCTCGCCTTATGTGTGTACCACTGAGATTTGCACGATTAAAGGTCTACGTAAAGAAGTTTGTGATGTTTTCCGCTGCTTTTGTGTCAACCGCGCCCTGTGTTTATGGAGGAGCTTACACTACACATCAAGTGTCACAGCAACAAAATGTAAAAGACAGAGATAAGATGTTCAAACTAGTGTCAGATGTTTTAAAATTGCCACATAACACTGGCATCATTTAGATACGGGAAATAAAAAACATAATTATGCTTTAGTTGTTTGTTGGTCAATCGTGTAACCTGGGCCTAGCGGTCAGTTAATATATGAGGTTGTATAACCTTTTGGCCTTGTTAAATGAAAGACAAATTTATTTTTTAGAACATGGTAGGTACAACAGTGTAAACAAAATATTAGAATTTGTGGAGATTAACATTTAGTCTAGGAGAATTCAAAAACAATCAGAGCGACAAGGCCAGAAAGCTTTACCCTGAGGAAGCAAAGTCCGCCGAAATATCGAGAAGGCATATTTTAGAATAATGTAATAAAAACATTATATTAACTTTAACACATACATAAATAAAATTAGCAAATTAGCATAGCAGCTAGTAGGTAATAAATACTAAGTAGAAAGAGATAACTTTTAGATGAGGACGAATCACATTTTACCAGCATATTAATCTTATACACGCTAATCTTACAAAAAAAAAAAAACGTAAATAGAATCAAAGTTCAAAGTTTATTTGTCACATGTACATTGTACGTGGTACAACATACAGTGAAATGCTTTGACGACTAACTGGACGTTTGCTATAAGTGGGGGGAGGGTTGAGGGGGGGTGAGGGAGAGAGGGAAATTGTAATGGGGTAGTTGCATATAAATACCATTAACAGTGTGTGCAGTAATAACAAATTACAAATGTTCATTTATATGCAGTATGTACAATATATATAATAATGACAATAGTAATAGTGTCATGTATCAAGCGCGGATCCGAGCACCTCACTCGAGTCGCTGGCGTGTCATGGATTGAAGGAGGAAGACCCAAGCGCAAGCTGTACGAACAGTGCTCTTTATTGAAGCAAAAACCAAACATAGATCCAGGACATCGACGTTCGACCTTCAACAAGCTACACGGAGCTCTGTCAGTGTTTCCCCTTTATCCCCGTGACATGATTACAGATCAATGTGTGTCAGCTGCACTCAGTTAACCTAGTTAACGTGACATCCGCTTAGGCGTGCATGCTTTAACAAGGCGCGGCACTCAGTGTGTGTGTGTGTGTGTGAACCGAAACCAACATAAACAAAACACCATGCACGCACTGTCCTTCGTGCCTGTTACAAATAGTAATAGATACTAGTAATAATAATATAATATGCTAAAAATAGTGTACCAAAAGTAACCTACTATAACATACTATGCTATGAATATGCATTGTTCGGCTACAATTCTGTACATGATATGCTATAAGTATATATTGTATAAACATGTTATACTGTAGATATACAGTTTGCTGTACATTAGTATATAATGTTATAGATTTACAGTGTTTATACATACTGTACTGTAGTGTACGTATATATTTTGTGCAATTATGCATGTGTGTGTGCAAGAGAGAGAATCAGGAGATGAAGGAAAAGGGAAAGGGCGGGGAGCGAGAAAATCCAAAGAAAGCAGAAGCAAGAGAAAAAGTGGAGTCCTGATGTGTGTGTTTATATTATGAGATGTAGCTTTGATTGAGGGCACGGACAGCTTTCGGAAAGAAACTCTTCCTCATTCTCTCTGTGTTTGCTTTTAAGAAGCGTAAACGCTTCCCTGACCGTAACAGAGAGAACAGTCCGTTGTTAGGGTGGCTGAGGTCCTTCATAATCTTTCTGGCCCTGTTTAAGCAGCGTTTATTGTAGATGTTCTTCAAGTCAGGAAGTTCATTGCGGATGGAACGTTCAGCCGATCGTACCACCCTCTGTAGAGCTCGTCTGCCTGCTGTGTGCTGTTCCTGAACCACGCTGTGATGCTGCCGGTCAGGATGCTCTCAACGGTGCAGGTGTAGAAAATCCTGAGCACCTGAGAGGGCA
>JAOUQX010073020.1:0-14102 GCA_028566295.1 Liobagrus marginatus | reverse complement strand
CTCACACTCACACACACACTCTCTCTCTCTCTCTCTCTCTCTCTCTCTCTCTCTCTCTCTCTCTCTCTCTCTCTCTCGCTTTCTCACTCTCACTCTCTCTCTGTCTCTCTCTCTCTCTCTCTCAATCTCTCTGTCTCTCTCACTCTCTCTCGCTGTCTCTCTCTTTCTCTGTCTGTCTCTCTCTCTCTCTTTTAATGTATACAGTAAGTTGACCTTTTATGACTGTGAGCATTTACGCTTCTTCGTTAATGTCTGGTGTAGGAACCTTGGTTAAGTATTTACCAGGAGAAAATCAGTAAATCAGTAAATCAAATTTACTAATCAGTAAATTTGAGCTAGCTTGCTAGTGTTCATTAGCCTAGAAATATAAAGATGTTTTTATGCTAACATTAGCTTAATGATTAGCCTGCATTTGCATTATAGCTAAAGTACGGACACGGTTTGTAAGAAATAATAACTTAGCTGCATAGTTAGATAATTAAGGTTCAGAGAGCTGGCCTACATTAGAATAATAGCTTAATTGCTAATCTTATTAGCTTTTTATTTATTTAGTTGTTTATTATATGAACAAACATTCAGCTAATGTCTTGAAAATCTTAAATATTCTTTGAAATCTTAAAATTTTCATGAGATTTGAATAAAATCTATACTTTATATTGTTCTTAAATACATATTGTATTATTGCATTTATTAATATCTATTCATTTGCAATTTATTGATGAATATTCGTAAATATATCTGTATTTAATTGAATTGTATGTATTAAATATATGTAATAATCTGAAATGGTCTAAACATTCATGTAGTTCATTCCAAAATCAAAGAAATTATTAATTATATTAAATATTGATATGAAAACACATAGTGTACATTACTTAAAAAACTTTCAAATAATGTATTTATTTATGTTTAATGATGAATTATTATTATTATTATCAAGTTCCACTTACAAGCTTTAACCAAAACAGTCATATAGCGTGAGGGTGATAATAATTCCATATAATAAATAAATAAATAAATAAATAAATAAATAAATAAATAAATAAATAAATAAATTTAAATTGTGTTCTTGTTGTTGATATTGTTGTTGTTTGGTCACCAAGCCCACAGCTCAGTAATCCGTCCTGATGCTCATGACCTTTAAAACATTACATCATGACCTTTTTTTCAGTTCCTGAAAGACCTCATTAGCTAAAGATGTTTGTGTGTTTCCTCTAAGGTACGCTGCGGCGGTTACGTCGTGTACGCTCCTGTACTAACACTCCATCCTGCAGCGTTTGTCCCGGCAAACGTTACATCGTTTCCTTTTTATTTTCATTCGTTTTGTGTCGGTCTCGTGGAAGTCGGTTCATGTTGTCACTAGCGCTATAGCAGCGAAAAACGCTAAATTCCTCACCAGCAAAACCTTTTTTTTCCTTTTACGTTACCGCGACATAAAATACAGCAAAGCTTTAAACCTGCATTATCCTGATTATGCCACAAATATTTCTCATGCTTTCTTAATTCATTTATGTCTTTAATTTATACCATTTATTTATACTATAAACGAGCAGTAATTACACAAAATGCTAATCTCATCTAAAACAGCGTGAACGTTAGCGCTAGCAATATCATGCCAGGTTTTGTACAGAGCGATTAGTTACACATTTCAATACGTTTCATAACCTTACCATGGTGGTATATTTTGTTATATTTAGTGATCTTACACTGTTTCTACAATGTCTACAACACCTGTGACTGGCTAACTAGCTAACTAGCTACTAACTATGCTCAATCAACAAGTCAAATTGTGTGTGAATTTATCAGACTATTTAATTTAATAACATAAATATTTAGATTAGCTCGCTAGTGCTATCAATACACTGGTTAGATACGCTAGCTAGTAGTTATGAACACACTGGTAACATTAGCTAGCTATTTCAGATCCATTTCACGTGCCCGATCGGCCATGTTGAATTTTACACATGGGCAAAGAGAATGATGTCATTTCCTGGACTTGGGGCGGGCTTTGTTGTCCTGAGCTCAGTCACTCCCGCAGATCTGCTCCACAGATTTCTTATTTATTTTCAGAGTCAAATCCATTCAGTAAATCATTTAAAAAGCATTTATTTATCGCTCTGATCAAAGCCGATGGATTAAAGGATTTGCACCGTTGGCGCTGTCGCACACACCGAGCCTTTTGTTTGGTAAAAACAATTATTTTGATGCACTGCTCATGTTTGTGCTGGCCTTCGCTCTGAGACTCTATTTAGAGAAATCAGGGGGATGTGCAGAATGAAACACACACACACACACACACACACACACACACACACACACACACACACACACACACACTATTTCACACTTAATCTCGTTCTCTCGTTCCCTTTCTTTTTGTCATCTCTCACTCTCTCTCTCTCTCTCTCTCTCGCTCTCTCTGTGTCTCAATCTCTCGCTATCAATCTCTCTCTCTCTGTCTTGCTCTCTATCAATCTCCCCCCCCCTCTCTCTCTCTCTCTCATTTACAGTATGATTATTTGTATACATGTTCTCGGAATCTAGGCTAAGTCTATTGTAAATTTAAGCTAGCTACCCTTCATTAACATAGAGGAAACATGTACTTATAGATAAATAATACGTGAAAAATTTCTAAGCTAAATAGGTTTTTATGCTAACATTTGATAAATAAATACTTGCATTTGCATTGTAGCTAATAACGTAGCTATTCAGGTTTCAAGAATAGAGAATAGAGACATCTGAATAGAGACGGCTTGTTTGCGCTGAGTCACGTACCATGTCAAATATTTCTTCTTAAAGTGTCATCTTGCCTGCCCCTGAAGATCACGCCCAAAACATTATCTGTCCTCCCCCAAAATGTCAACTGGCCCACCCAAAACATCACCTGTCACCACCCAATCATCACACGGCCCCGCCCAAAACATCACCTGTCACCACCCAATCATCACACGGCCCCGCCCAAAACATCACCTGTCACCACCCAATCATCACACGGCCCCGCCCAAAACATGACGTAACCCCAACCAAAACATTACGCTGCCCACTTCCCTAGTTCCCTTTAAGACACACCTGCCATTGCTGCATTGCTGTAAGCGTATTTTTGTAGGCAGCATCCTTTAAATGAAGAACACTGGTGCAAAGGCTTTTAAGCAACGCAGCACGAGCGGAGACAATGAATGAACTGTCGCTAAACTCCAGCGTAATCATTTCCGTTCTGAGCGGCGAGATGTGCTTACGCAGTCGTACATCCGAATACGGGATCCCTTCAAACGAGTGTGTGAATGTCTAAGCGTGTGCATCCCGAGGCGGGATTGGTGCCCGAGGCCGTGTCTGACAGCCGCGTGTGTGTGAGCTTTAAGGAGGTTGTGTTAACTATTTGGTCCGTCTGAACACACAGATGTGTGACGACATCCTGCTTTTTAACACCGCCGTATCAGAAGGAAGCGGCGACGACGCAATTCCTGTTCACCGGCTATCTAGGGTCTGACTTAAAGACAGACAGACAGACAGACAGACAGATATATTAAGAGCCTGCAGATACGATTCTGAAGGTGAGACGGATTTTCCCTGACGATGGCCTTTTTGTTCCTGGAGATTAAACGGAGTTGTCAGATCCAACATCAAAGCGACTGCAGTGTTCTGATGCAGGACTAACGGTTAAACGATTACACCAATGATAGATTCGTGTTCTCTATCACCTTCTTGTCCTGGGATGCGTTTTTTTTTTGGGGGGGGGGTGTGAATATCAACAAAAGTGGTTTGTCCAATTTGAGAGATTCTTTATAACATTTTTTACTTTATTTTATTTTATTTTTTTACAGAGGTCACAAATTGAAGGTTAGGGTGAATGCAAATGCGGGAAAGAATCGAATTGAAGAGCACAAAGCATACACACACCGATCAAGCATAACATTACGAACACTGGCAGGTGAAGTGACCATAGCTACGTAACACGGAACCGAGTTAGCGCAACAAAAGCTACACTTATACGGACTGAATTATAGGGATTTGTATCTACAACTACTTACAGGAAACAATCGACTTGTCTTCGGGAAACACGTAAAGTCAATACGGGACCCAATCAGTGACTGGACAGAGTTAAAACACATGACTCACATGATGATCACATGACACTAAGAATAAAGGGAAACTGAGAATTTTTTGTCATGACTGGTTGGTTGCCCTCTAGTGGTCCGACATATCTCTTACAGTATTATATATAAACAGTATTATATATAAACATTATATACTATATTAAAAAAAAAAATTTTGAGATCTTTCTTCTAGTATCTTTTAAACTAGCGTTTCATTTTTAGGTAACGCTAAAAACCGCTAAAATACACGCTGTACTAAAACGGCCGACATCACGCTAACATCGTCACCTGCTCGCCATCGAACTTACAAAATCAGCTGTTTGTTGCTTATTTTATTTGTGAGAACACATTTACACAGCTTGATTAGCTGTAACGCCTACGATGTGAGAAACATTTCACGTGTTGTCTCACGTGTAACACCACCTGCTTTCACAGCACGAATCTTCACACTCCGACACTCGACTTTGGTATTTTTCCCCCGTGATGACGTCCGAAACCAAATATTTGCAGAAGATTACGTTTCTGCTCGTGTTCTGTTTCTAACCTGGAGGAAGTGTGTGTGTGTGTGTGTGTGTGTGTGTGTGTGTGTTGGGGAGTGGCAGCAGGTGGTGCAGATGAAATCTTGGAAATTCCTGCCAAAATAACCCCCCTCCAAAAAATCCTAATTTGTTCTTATGAATCTTTACGAAAGAGAACTTGGCAGACACTTTGTGCCTTTTTTATTGTTTTCTGAAAATAAATGGTGATTTTAAGCGAGCGTGGGGATTAGTCATCATAGAAAGTGATAACTGAGAATTTGGAAGAATTTAAACACCGACAAAAAAAATAACACAATTTATAACACCTCAATATTATTTTCCTGTTTAATTGTTCATCCTGTTGTCTTCGAGTTAAATTTGGCCTGTTTTTAAAAGTTTTTATGTTACATTTACATCATTTGGCAGACGCCATTATTCCTTTATTTTATTTTATTTATCCATCAAAGACGTTGAGGGTTAAGGGCCTTGTTTAAGGGCCCAGCATTGGAAGTTTGCTGGTGATGGGACTCAAACCCACGATCTTCTGATCTAATCCAGAATTGGGTGAGAATTTTCTATTACATGCTTTATAAACTAAAATATATAAAATATTAAAAAATAAAATATTTATATAATATATATACTGTATATATATATATTTTTTATTATATCAGGACCCCAAATGTACAAGACAATACAACGGTTAAAAAAGTTTAATGTACATTTTCTCCTGTTCAGAAAAATGAACCTTACTCCTCAAATCTCAGAAATTAGTGACAAGAATTAATTAGTATATTTGTAATTAATAAATAAGCATTTTATAGTAAAATACAGTAAATATAATTAAGATGGTGTTTGGCGTAATCTATGTGGATTTGAATGTAAAGAAATCCGGGGGGTTTATAATAAAAAAACAAAAATTGTTCGCATTGCAAAATAAAAAATGTAAAAACAAAAACAAACAAACAAACAAACAAACAATCAAAAAAACATGAAATAATAGAGCAAATTCTATATTTCATACTTTCAAAAGGCAAATGAAACATTCCAGCATTTTATAACTGCGTGACGTTACCTTCCAAAATACTAAGTCGACATTGCGTGAGAAGTAACGTGTGTAACGCCACCTCTGGGATTAAGGGATTATTAAGACTTGAAATTATTCGGTCATTATCTGGAGGATTATCGAGTAGAAAGAAACAGAAGTGTAAAGACGAATTGATAACTGTGTAAAGAAGATTTATTGCTTCTATTTTGTTTTATCTATATAACACACTTCAAAACCACCGACACGTAACCAGACAGTCGTACAGCAAATATAGTATATATTTACGTATATATACGTATAGAAAATGAAAATGTCTGTCTTGGAATTTTTTTTTTGAAAATTAACATTGGGCCTAACGTTAGTCCTTGAGGTACGCCGTGTGATAAAGGAACTGAATATGAAGTATTTGCTTGTATTTGTTTTGTTAGTTTTTCTAAATTACATTTTGTTTTGAAAACGGATTTTTTTTTACATTTTTTTAAATGTAAACTGTGTGTAAATGTATAATATTTATCCTGATATCTGACTGACCACATGTACAAGATCTATCTGGAAACATCCCATCATGAAATTTGATAAATAGATGTTTAGATACAATAAATATTGGGCAACACATTCATGGGCATCTGTCCACATTTATTTGCGCTGTACTCATTCCATGATTCCCAAAATCTTTTTCCGGAGAGGAACGTTCAAGCTTAATGCTTAATTTGATCCAAACTTGTTGCTTTATATGCTCAGTCCTTTTTTGACCACATGGCAAACAAAGTCATCATTGTTTACGCACGTACATTCCAGTCCACTCTTCTTGGCTGCATTAGGATTTATCGACAATGGCTGGATACTTTCCGGACAGACCTTGCGTATGAGATTTTTGTTGGGGTGTTGACAGAGTAAGATTTGAACCGTCATCTTTTTAATATATTTACAAACCAAGTTTTGAAACAGTACGCAGTAATGGACAGCACCGACATCTGGACTGGAGTCCAGTTGTAGAGAGTGTTTAATACAGTTGTGAAAATGTCTGGAAATGAGTGTGAATATTTTGTAGTGATGGGAAGCACACACACACACACACACACACGTAATGCAGCCCCAGATGCCGCCTGTGACTGCAGCTTCCCATCGATTAGCAGCAGAGTGTCCGGACACTTATCCATCCCGTCCCTTCTGTAAATGCACTGTAAAAGGAATAAAGAGGAAGTTGAGCTTTGGGACGCTTTTAACCGTCGAGTCTTTAAAGCATTACTCTCAAACCGTCACGTGCCCAAGATCAGCTGACTCGCCCGAGTATTGCGGCCGGACGGCCTAATTAGATCCACGTTTACCTTCCCAGCATTCAGTATTTTACAGACGCCTTTATATCAGAAGTCATTTATAATTTTAGGTGGCAAAAACATTTCCTCATTGGTCATGTTGCTGCAGAATTCCCAGTTGTGGGAGAATGACAGGAAACTACGGCACAGAACAGCAACAAACAACGTGTGTATTTAAACCTTAAAAACATCTGCAGCTGACGTCAAGCGATTGTAATTGTACCATATGCTTTTTTATTATTATTATTATTATTATTTTTCTTCTGCTCATTCTTCTTCCTCTTTTTCCGCTTCTTCTTCTTTTCTTCTTCTCCTCCTAATTTTTCTTCTTCCTCTTCTTCTCCTTTTCTTATTGTTCTTCTTTTTCTTCTTCTCCTATTGTTCTTCTTCTTCTTCTTGTTCTTGTTCTTTTCTTCTTCTCCTTCTCCTAATTTTTCTTCCTCCTCTTCTTCTATTTCTTTTCTTATTGTTTTTCTTTTTCTTCTTTTGTTTTGTTTTCTTTTTTCTTTTTCTTCTTGTTCTTCTTCTTCTCCTTCTTTTCCTATTGTTCTTCTTCTTCTTCTTCTTTGTCTTCTTGTTCTCCTTTTTCTTCTTCTTGTTCTTTTCTTCTTTTCCTTCTCCTAATTCTTCTTCTTCTTTTCTTCTTCGTCTCCATCTTCTTCTTTACTTCTTGTTGATCTTCTTTTTCTCCTCCTTTTTCTTCTACCTCTTCTTCTCCTTCTTCTTACTTCACAACATGATTCAATGGAACCCCACAGAATGATTAGAATGTTCTAATGAAATTTTCCAGCTCACTTCACACCGTTTCTGGCTTACGTCCAATTAAAGCGTATTGAATTTTATTCCATTTCAAACCACTTTTGCTTTTTATTTTTTTTATTTTATTTTTTTCTGATCACTGCATTGTGAAACAAAGCAAAACAAATTGGTTTTGCCATAACGCATATTTAACCGCAGCGCCAGCTAACAGGAAGTGATGCAAATTTGTAAACCTCCTAAAAATGTGCTGGTGATGGTAATATATTTTGGCACTCTGAATTTTACATAATATTAATTACTTGGGGAAAAAAGAAACACTTTCAAAACTTTATTGAAGCATTTATTATTTAAGGTTGATAAGATATAAGTAGCATAAAATGTATACGGATAATTGGTCAAAAAAAAAAAAATTATTCTTTTTTTTAAATGTACTGAAAAAAATATAGGAAACTAAGATCAGGCCTAAAGTGGAGCCTTGATGGACACCATATGTTAAAGGAACGGAAGATTTCTATTTTATTGTGCTTTTTATCATTATTTTCTTCAGTCACATTTTGGTTGAGAAATGGTTTGAGAAATATGTGTAAGTAAAGTAAACTATGCGTAATTTATTTTTTTAATTCTGACAGACCACATGCTGTATATGAGGTCTGTCAGGAAAATGTCTAGCGATGGAATCTAATTAACTTATTAAGACTTTTAGCAAATGAGTTATTATAAACATTTGGCAAATCAACATTAGATGATCGGGTCTTTAATACTGTTCTGCAGCTTCTGACACTTTTATATATATATATATATATATATAAAACAATTTCAGGCCTTTATTTTAATGACTTTCTTTCGAGAGTCCACAGCACAAGTCCTTGTGTACATTGTTCCATATAACTCTGTAAGTGTTTAATTAAGAAACACATTCTGACCAATCCCAATCCAGAATGTATTAATAAACACACGTTTTCTGCTAATGACACACAGTTACTTAGAGCGCTAATTTGTGACATAATGCACCGTGCAGCACCGTGACCTTTTCCTCTTGCAGACTGGAGAACATGTGACCAGGTAAACATGTGACCATGTGATCAGAGTGCTTGCATGTGATGTTTGATGCCTTGCATGGTAACATGCAGAGGCAGGTGTTGGTCTGCATGCTGCTTTAATGAATGTCTTCCTTTCTCTTTTCCTGCCCCGCCCCGCCCCGCCCCGCCCCGTCTGTGCTTACAGAAGACTACCGTGTTAAAGGTGGGTACTGCACTTTCAATCCTTATTCACTTCCTCTTTCACCCCAAATGTCCTTTATCAATGTTACAGCACAGCGTGGACGGTAGGTACCAGATTTGCATCGCGGGGTTTATTTTTGTCGTATGATAAATATTTCGTAACAAACGACAACAGAAGACTAAACGTCGATAGAATGGACGAGAAAAAGCATCACACTGCAAAAATTTCAATTTCGAGATGAAACAATTGTTTGCTAAAGTTTTGTATTTGGTCGAGGATTTGAATTGTATATTTATAGTTTTAATGAGATAAGATCATGATAAGCATTTGTTTTCATAATCATTCACAGCCAAAAAGAAATGTCTATTTTTTTATTAGACACCTAGTGATCTATAGATTATATTAATATCACATTATCGACAATTATGACTTTTTTTTGTGTGTTTGCATAAATCACTTTACAAACCAAGCATTAGGCACTCAACATACAGTATATTTTATTATAGTGATTATTTTAAGCCTTTACTTTTAGCTAACAAAACTGATTATAGATTCAAACTTGTATAATAATACTTATACACATATTAATAAGTCCCTGAATAAAATATGAACATATTTAAATTATACAGATAGATTTTTGTTACTTTTAGCTATGATTAAATAGTGCACTCTAAAACTCACAGCTCTTTAACCTCTCAACCTTATCAAAAGTTGATAAAAGTATTTTGTATTCTGATTTTCAACTTAGCTGATCAAATTTTACTCTTGGAATAAAGAATCACTATAAATAATCATAAATATTTGTTAAAATAACAGAATTATAATCATTAAAAAAAATAGTTTCATATGATGTACCAGTGATTACATCCACTTATAAATTATATGTAATGTTTTTCAGTGTGTCATTTAGGAACGTTGTATAAAATATTACTTTTGTAAGAATTTTAACAAACGATGGCGATTTATGATTTCATTCATTACGAACGAAGCTCGGTCTCGGCTTTGCTTTCACACTTCCACGTTCTCTGTGAAAAATATCCGTGCGTACGAGTCGGATTTCCGGTATCCGTAGCGACCTCTGGAAACGCTCCTTCAAGGTTGAAAAGGTAAATCATCCATCTGCATGATATCCATGTCGGCTAATGGCGAGAAAAATCCGCCGGAAAGAAGACGGAAAAAACTCCAAGCCAATGTAAAGCAGGAGAAATGTTTTCTGCTATCAAACTAATACTAATCCACATATTCCATATTTAATTCATAAATACATGCTTTAAAATAAATTTTAAAAAAGAGAGAAAAAAAAAAAAAGCTCTGAGTGACATCAGCTAGGTAAGTCGTTAGCTTAGCAATTTTTAACTCATAGCTAATATTCAGCTGAGGCGGGGTACACCCTGGACAATCGGCCGTTAAACACGGGACTAACACTTAGAGACACACACACACATTCACTCCTATGTACAATTTAGAGTAACACATTCACCTATGTACAATCACATGTGTTTGGAGACGGGAGGAAACCAGAGTACCCTGGGAAAACCCGCGCAAGCACGGAGAGAACATGCAAACTCCACACAGTAACACTCTGTACGGGAATCAAACCCATGACCTTCTTGCTGTGGGGCAGGAGTAACGCTAACCGCTCTGACACCGTGCCGCTAGCAAACTATTAAAATTGTAATTATAAATTGGAGTTATGAGAATCAGCAACGAAGCGGATATTAAGATAAGTGTTATAACACCCAACGGTGATTTTTAGCAAGGACCTGATTCAGTCCGATCCACCAGACCAATGTCCATGTTTTGCTCTTGTGTTCTTTGCTGACTGTGCTCTTGTTTTCCTTTAAGGTCTGGCACACCTGATGATGGGAGACCAAGGTATGTTGTGCATTCTCGGTTCTTTCTCTCGCTCATCCTCACCTCGCTTTTCCAAATCGTCAGCCTCACTGCTTTTTGTTGGCAATTACAGTGCCAAAGAGCTCACGCTCCTCAAAAAGCTCAATCCTTCTTTAACTTTCGGCTCCATCTGATGTAGACCAGGCCCTGATGGAGAACCAGAGCTGCAGAGCAAGGGTTTGTGGGTAATGGTTCTCCGTGGAGGAAATGGAATTGGGATTGAATTTTTATTGACGTAATTCTACCCTAATACACTCTTAGAAGAAGCGAGTTCCTCCAGGGTTCCTTATATGTTCAGAGCTGCTTTGCTTCAAAAATGGCTTCCTTCCAGTAAACCTTCTTCATTATAGAAGTTGTTTTGAAGTTTCTTGAAGGTCATTAAATGGAGAATTGAGCACATGATTTAATCTTCTCTCTCTCCAAGTCAGCACAGGAACTGTTCCATTCACCTCAGGGTTCCTTAAAGGTTCTTTGGACTGTTGGAATGCCGATGCATCCTTCTTGGATTCTTGTTTATAGAAGTCAGGCGTTGCATTAAAGCCCACTGGTAGCCCAAACACCGATTTGAACTTTCAGCTAAGATCAGCTCAACGATTCGTTTCAGCTAGCTTCGGGTTTAGGAACTGTTTGAGGAACCAAAGTGGGCCACCGGGTTTGATTTTGGCATGATGCTAAATTTGTTTTGCTTAAAGCATACTGAAAACTTTTACACTCGAAGTTCTTCAGGGGTTCTTTGGAATAATCAATATTTATTTTTTATCGCTTTCTAAAGAAAGCGCCTCTAAAATTGAAACCGTTTGTTAGACACTTCATCACTTTCCTCTTTCCTTGTTAAGTTGTTTATAACTGAGACTTTTCGGAAAGCGCTCTGCAAATATTGACAACTGCAGTAATCTAATTCTCTATCGAAAGCCACTCCACTATTCCGCTTTAACCCAGGCAGACCAAAGCGGCTAGTAGGAACCCTTGAGGAAGCGTTTGGTCTAAGAGTCTGGGTAATTACGGCTTGTTTTATTGCATGCGGCAGCAGAATGAATACGTCCTCCTCACTTTAGCTTTCCATCCACTACATCACGAGTGCATTTTACTTTCATCTACACCACTCTGACCTCATTACACAACCATGACTTATGTATCTTCTTCTCTTCCTTTCCCTTTTTTGCTTTTCCCTCCTCCGGGCTCTGCTTCCTCTCTGGACCCCATGTCATCAAATTTCATAGGTAAAACCAAAGGTACTGAACTTTATTCTTTTGGCATTCCCCTTGCTTTGTTCGTGCCCCTTTTTGTATCGGAGATGCTAAAATATCCGTAGCTAAGCTGAGCTGAACTTTCCAAGCGTAAGAAAATGAAGGTAGGTGTTCTTGATGAATCGTTGGTTGGTCTGTCTCGAGGATTTTACCACATATCACCCAGGGCTTTTCATAGAGCCGATCGCATTTCGGGCGGCGCCGCGTCCCGCCAGGCCTCGGACTGGTAACCACTTACTCAATCACAGAGACCGGTTCTCAGGGAGCCAATCTCAGCGTGGAAAATGAGTCATTTTCCTCGAGAATTGAGTGTTTCTTCACTTGAGGTAAGTGTCTGTGCAAAACGGTTCTTAAATCCCTAAAGAAAAATTACGGCGAACGGCTTCATGGTGATTCAATTAAAGCTCGCAATTTGCCCCGTTTAGAATAATCAGCGGCTGAGACAACAATAGAGACGCATCAGTTGATAATGGCTGCGGAGTTTAGTTTGGAAATTGCGCTCTTAGAACATAAATTCTCGTTATGTAGCATGACAAATGAAATATATATTACCGTTACTGTTGGAAGGATAAACCAAAACGTCATTGAAGGGGTTCTAGTGTGTTAAACACAAGAATGGTTCTGATATACGCTATATTTATATAAAGTTTTTTTTTTCCAGATCCTATTTATCACATACACACAGTGAGATGTTTTTATTCTGCATATCCCAGCTTATGAATTTGAACACTGGGGGTCGGAGCACAGGGTCAGCCAGAACAAATGGCGCCCCCTGGAACAAGTGAGGTCAAGGGCCTTGCACCAGGACCCAATGATGGCAGCTTGCCTGGCGCGAGGCTTGAACCCCGACCCTCTGATCACTGACCCAGAGCCTTACCATTGAGCCACCACAGGCACCTTGTTAATGGATGTACACTTTTCAAATCTGCACCAAATGTCATCGCTAAGCTAAAGCGACGCTAAAGCTAAGCTAAAAAACACGCAGTTTTGTCTTTCTCACGCGCTTTTTAACCGTAATTTACTTCTTAAAAATATTTGTTCCCAGTATGAAAAAATGCTAGAAAATAAAAAAAGCATAAATATGTAGAAGAAAGAAGGTGAAGATAGCAACTAGTAATTAGTACGAGGCTAACTAGTAAACAAACTGGTTTATGGACTAGCCAAGCAAATATAGCTCGCTTGTGTAATTAAAAGAATGAAATGACATAAAACAAACAATCAGTAAGATGTAGCTAGCTAGCTAGCTAGCAAATAATCTAGTGGTGTGGATAATATGAAGCAGCTAATTAGCAAACCATCTGTAGTTCAGACAGGATAAAAAAAAGTTTTGTTAACTAGCAAGCAAGCTGATTAAGCAGACAGGATGAATTTAGCAACTTAGCAAACAATCTGGTGATTCAGACAAGGAACATTTAGCCATGTTTACGAAACTACGGTCGATGTACAAGGATGAATTTGCTTAACTAGCAAACAAGCGTGACAGGACGATGTAGCTAGATAGCTAGCAAACAATGTAGTGGCGCAGTTAATATGAATCTTTGAATTTGTTAAGTTGCAAAGCTACAGATAATGTAGACAATAATAATTTAGCTAACTAGCACACAAGCTGATGATGTAGACAGGATGAATTTTACTTATTAGCAAACACACTAATGATTCCGACGAGGAACTTTTAACCAACTTTGCGAAACTACGATGGATGAATTTAGCTAACAAGCGAAGATGCTTTAACGTAGACACAGGATGCAGTGTTGTGGATTAAACGAAGCTGTTAATTTTTAACAAAGCATCTTGTAATGCAGATTTTACTTTAATGCAGTCATTTTGCTGAATAGCAAACATCTGATGATGTAAACAGGATTTATTTTTGTCTGATTAGCAAACAGTTGGGTGATTCATACCAGAGACTTTTGACCAACTTGTGAAAATGTTAAAGTTGAGTTTATTGGTCACATGCACATCATACAGTACAACATACGGTGAAATTCTTTGATTCCGCATATCCC